>CH002142.1:579841-591612 GCA_000149265.1 Ciona savignyi | reverse complement strand
CATGGCCTACATTACTGGTCCTGGTGGCTACTGTGGACCCACCCAAACTAATGTAATGTAATTTTCCATCCCTTTGATTGACATCAACCCCCCAGGGACTTCTGGAAGTCGGTGTTTCTGCTGTGGAGTCGGAGATACAGCTGGGGGAAGTTGTCGTCGGGACAACCAGGGTCGATACGGCATCGGGGTAACGCAGCTGGGTGGGTGGGTGACGCGCTCAAGTTCATCGCCGTGTCGCGATCGGGGCTGTTCCTCAGCGAGATCCTTCATCTGTTGCTATTGGTGGGGTATCGTGGGCGTGCGGTGGTCACCCCTCATGATTGGGGAATGTTCCGGGTAAGTTTAACATTTCTATACTAGCTGGTGGGGAAATCCAATTTTTAATTCCGCTATATCCACTAGTTTCAAGCTATGCCCCTCCTAAACACAAATCCACATTCTAGGACTCATGCATTCCCATGGAGTGGTTGGATATTGTATGGCAGATTTTTTCATAAATTTTTAAAGACCCAATTTAAGGGTAATCTGACGGGTCTGATAACTCACACCAACCGTTGAGTTATCAGAGACATTGCAGTGTGTTGTGTACGATTGAGATACAGCTGTTTAAGTTTAACCCAATAATCCACTGAACCCAGGCTAAGTCTGCTTAAATACCTTTAAAATAAGGAAAAGCGAGCAACTTGCGGAGAGTTTTTAACCCACAACCATTTGGCTGGACGGCAATGGACCAACCCACCAAGCTATTGAGTCGGACAATATTTAACATGTAACAACAGCTCCGGTAACCAGACAGTGGGTACAGGTTTACCTCCCTTCCCCCACAGGCTGCTGCAGGGAATGCACTGAGCACGAGTCATGATGGGAGGATAGGAATCGCCCACGATGACGTGAAGCTTGCCCTCGATCACTGCTTGCTTGGGGTGGGAACCTACTCAACTGCCAAGTGAGTGTTTATCCCATGTAATCTTTGTGCAAAACTAGTCACAAGCTAGTCGGTTGTGTCCTTGGACAAGGCACTTTACAGACATTGCCTGAACCCAGCTGAATAATGGGTTCTACTAAAATGAAGGAACATGTGAATCATACACAACACACTGTAATAGCTCCGGTAACCCGACAGTGGGCACAAGGTGATCTGACGATTGCCCGTGTGTTAACGCACTTGGTTTTCCCATTCACGGGGATAAACACAAATATCCTGTATCCCCCCAGTTCATCGGACCACAAGTTCCAGCAATACCACTCCCACCTCGCCACTTACTTCATCAACCATGGATCGATGGATCGCAAGCTTGTTGAGCTTCCCTGGCATTTCTATCAGTGCAAGGACTGGGTTCTACTGTGCCAGGTTCTATGCAAACCAAGGTGATTTGAACTTCCATTACCGATACTGTGTTGACAAAATGGAATTGGTTTTTTCTTCTTCTGTCCGGCTGAATGCTACTTTCATTAAATTACCTGGTTGATCTACAAATCATGTCTGTTGATTATGTATAGCATGCGGTAATTCTTGATACTGTGCTAAATTAACATGGGCTTCTAAACAATATTATTGAAATTCACAGAGGCAGGTCTATTGATAAATATATTGTACACGATGATCCTTATTTGCCCTGCTACACTAACGACACCTGTAGTTTTAAATAGTAAGCATACATATTGGCAATGGTAACCAGGCATAATTTCATGGAATATCATGGTAGTTATACTTTGCTTGGGTCCATTCAGTAAATAAATTTCATAATCTGAAAATTCTCAAGATTTTAAAACTCTCAGATTCTTCATTGCAATGTGTGAGCATTCCCGCTTCCATACTTCATTGTACAATGACCACCTCATGTACTGGAGGGAACTCAGCAGATTTGATTTTAATATTGCACATTGCTTGCCGGTGAATTAAATTTGTTGGAACTATTTTAAATTACCTGTGTCTAATGGGATTTAACATGCATTACTAGAATCTTTGAGAAAGGAAAGTTTGGTTAGTAAAATCACCTTTAATCGAAGGGTTAAAGGTTTGAAACTGGTAACTAGCTAATCAGCTGTTCTTCGACAAGACACTTAGCGGTCAAACTAAACCCAGTGGATTAATGGGTTCTACTAAATTAAAGGAACGTCCTTATCATACACAACACACTGTAAGATTTGGTAACTCGATCGTTGGCATGAGGTAATCTATATTTATGCCAACTATCTTTTACTATTCCTGAGCAATACCAAGGTATTGTCTATTGCCCAAGTCCCCTGAAGATAATGTGTGAATGACTTTACCTAAGCAGTACATAACATGACAGGACAATAATTGGTAAAATAAGGATTAATTTCACTGCTAACTTCTCTATATTCCACAGAGCATGTTGGCAAGCCACCTCCCTCGCGGGGAAAGTTTGCAAAACGTCAACTTCCTGCAACCGGAGCAACCTGGAAGCGACGGGAACGTTCTCCGTGCGTCGTCCGTCATGAAAGTTCCGTCGCTCATCATTGTGACTCAGCACGATGATATCGCCGCGTCGCACTACAGGAGCACGGAGAGTCGCTCGGGGACAGAGGACCGGGATCAGAGCGAGACGGAAAGTTGCTCGTTCTTCATCACCGAGCCCGACCTGGAAAACCATTTGTCGGTTGGAGGTTGGTTGGGTCGGGTTATGTTGAAGGATTGTCTCTGTGAATCATACACAACACACTGCAATAACTAGGTAACCTGACGATAGGCACGAGGTGATCTGACGATTGCCCGTGTGTTAACCACCTTGTTTTTTACAGGGATAAACATGAATATATACTATCCTGTCGAACCTGCCACCCCTCAACTAAAAGGCGACGCACTAACCCAACAATCTATTTAGCCGAGTAGAAAAAAAAGGTTAAAGAACAAATTATGCAACTAATACTGTTAAGGCCAATATGGAAGTTTAGTTTATCTGACATCTCCCACATAGGGTGGTCGGCAATGGAAGAAGATCCAAAAATTACAATTGATTCCGCCAGTCTCACTCCAAATGAGTTGAGTCAACTGCATTATGAAGCAAGTTGGTTGTTGTTCCAATTCGGTGCCGAACACAGTGTTGGGGCATTGGCACTACTGAAGCAATGTAGACTTCATATTGAGCATGTGAGTGATGTTTGAATGGTAATTTTAGTCTGTGGTGTCTTGTATGGTAGTGACACTAATATGTTTACCGCTGTATTAGTTATTCCAGTTTATCCCCGTGAATGGGAAAACAAAGGGGGTTAACGCACGGGTAATCATCAGATCACCTCACGCCCACCGTCGGGTTACCGTCGCAATTGCAGTGTGTTGTATTACAGGAGCTATTGTGTGTTGTGTATGATTTACATGTTTTTTTCAATAAGGTAGAACCCATTAATCTGCTGGGTTCAATCAATGTCTGTTAAGTTCCATGTCCAAGGACACAGCCAACTAGCTAGCGACCAGTTTCGAATTTGCAACCCTTCGGTTGAAAGGCGTCACACTAAACCACCAGACTAACCGGTCGGACAAAAAAACCCATCTTAACAGAACCGACCTCTCACGTCACTTGAGCAGCTTGTGTTGTTTGAATCCATCCACTTGGAGTCGCTACACACCAGCAAATCAACCACCAAGGACTTACAACTTGCGATAGACATCTATGATTCACTTCCATTACCCACCATGGAACTTGGGTATAATAAACTACGAGATCTTTTGGAGAAAAAAGGTAATTTAGCTAGTGATTTTAACCTCATAGCCTGACAGGCTATCACCAGTTGATCTTTCTCCTATCAAGATATTTATTTAGTTGAATTTCCCAATAGTTTTCAATTGACGATAATGAATTTTTGTCTCATAATATTCACATACAGTCTAATAGGATAGGCTATAGGAATTTCATGTTTATATCTGTGTAATGGTTAGTGTATGAAGTTTTAAGTTTTAAAGTTGTCATATTTCTTTGTTTGGTATATTATTATTTGTGACAGTTTTTGGTCTTTTCACTTGTGTTACTTTGCATGCTTATCTATAGTTACTGTCTAGTTTAGTTCATTTATTTTTTGCCCCAGTATTAAAAAAATGGCAAACGAATCAAATCATGACACAGGAACAGGAAAAGACAGCAAACGAACAGTCGTTAGAACACCTTATTAAATAAAGTGATTCACTGTGATTTTAAATTGCCCCCCTGCATACATTCCCAGTGATTCTTACCACACACACAGATTATTGGTTTTCAGCAATAATTGTTTTTCGCGCCTTTATCGTTGTCTGACCGTTATGGATTTGAAGGTGCAGTTCTCGTTGTACCTTCGAACAAGCGTATCGCATTTTTATCGAGTATTTTGGATTTATTGTAAAGTATTTGTATGTGCTGAGTGTTGCTGACGGTTCAAAAAACTAACGTTTGTCGTAATTTTATTATTGTTTTAGTCGTAGTATCTTAAGCAAAATTCGTAACGCCTGTGAAATGAAAAATGCTAGAGGTGGTATCATATGACAATGGGTCACCAAAGCTATTGCAATGTCTTGTTTATGATTGATACGTTTCTTTAGTTTAAGTTTAACCCAATAATCCATTAGGTGCAGGTGATGTCCACTAAGTGCTTTGTCCAAGGACCCAACCAGCTACCTAGCAACTGGTTTCAATCTTACAACTTTTTGTTAAAACGTTATGAACCAACCCACCGAACCATTTAGCCATACAATAACTCTGTAAAATCTACCATTGGAACATTGTAATGATTCTATTTAACAACAAAATAGTAACAACCATAGAAAATACCAACTGGCAACTCAATTTAATCCATAGGTGCAGTCTGTCTGCGTTTTGCTGAACAACTAACTGATGAAAGGGAAGAAGAAAAAGCTCATGCTTTGTTCATGGTATTTAAAATAATTTTGCAACATTTTGTCAAAACAAACCAAGGTATTTCCACAACAGGTTGGCTACAATTCAATGAAGAAATGTGGGAGTGTGTGTGGTCAGGCAGCTGCTACTGCCATATTTGGAAAGTTATTAGCAAGTCAAGGTAACTTACGCATTGGTACCTTATAAGTTAAAAATACTGAGAAGTTTGGATCATTCACATGGAAACTGGATAACTTTTTAGTGCATATTGCTGTGGTAATTTTATATTATTTTTCTGTATTAGACAAGACTTTTAGGTAATTTCTGACCCAGCTCAGTGGTATCTAATTAGTTGTCAAACTTTAAGTCATGTATGATATCCACATACTTTAATAGCTTCTGCAACTCGACTATAAGCATGAGGTGTATTACTGTGCTCGACTGTGGGCATGAGGTGTATTACTGTGCTCCACTGTGGGCATGAGGTGTATTACTGTGCTCGACTGTGGGCATGAGGTGTATTACTGTGCTCGACTGTGGGCATGGGGTGTCTTACTGTGCTCGACTGTGGGTATGATGTGTATTACTGTGCTCGACTGTGGGCATGAGGTGCATTACTGTGCACCTGAGCAAGTCTCTTTACATCGCTCCAACCCAGTGGTATTTAATGAGTTGTCCAAACTAAACATGTTTGATTACCCACACACTTTAATGGCTCCAGCAACTCGACTGTGGGCATGAGGTGTCTTACAATACCCATGGATCAAGCCTGGCTTCCCACCCACGAGGATATAAATGAACCAACCATCCACACACTGTAATAGCTCCAGCAACTCGACTGTTGACATGAGGTGTCTTACAATACCCATGGATCAAGCATGGCTTCCCACCCACGAGGATATAAATGAACCAACCATCCACACACTGTAATAGCTTCAGCAACTCGACTGTGGGCATGAGGTGTCTTACAATACCCATGGATCAAGCCTGGCTTCCCACCCACGAGGATATAAATGAACCAACCATCCACACACTGTAATAGCTTCAGCAACTCGGCTGTGAGCATGAGGTGTCTTACGATACCCGTGGATAAAGCTTGGCTTCCCATCCACAAGGATATAAATGAACCAACCATCCACACACTGTAATAGCTCCAACAACTCGACTATGAGCATGAGGTGTATTACTGTTCATTGGCAACTTGTTAGTAAAGCATTGTTCCCAATAAGATTAATGTGTTTCCAGATGAACTTGACCAAGCAGAAGTTATGCTGAGGAAATCACTGTGTACTTGTTTATACTGGCATGGTAGCAAGCATGTGAGGGTGGCTGGTCTGCTGAGGGATCTTGGCAAACTCTACTCTGCTAATTATGGGTCAGTTCAGTATGGACACAAATATTTTTATAGATTTACTTGTATAGTACCCCTCAGTACTGGGTCGCGCTTGCAAAATTTTTTAATCAAGGCTTAAATAACATCAAATTTAATTAGTTAATTTTGATTTAAAATTCTTCTGTTGAAATTTATTTTTATTAATGTAAGATTTAACGGCCACATCATTTTTTCCCCTAATTTGTAATGTCTCTATTAACTGACGAGTTTTAACTACTGTAGTTTTGCCATTTTATCCTGTCTCCTTAACTTGAAATGATTGTTCTATTCTTCTTTATTGTAACGGAGCAAAAAAATAAAGTAATCTAAACTAGATTAAATTTGATATCCAGCTATTAGTTACTTCGCGCCTGTTCGTTACTGATTTTTCTGCTTTGATCAATTTTATATATAATTTCTGTAGCATGTTTTCTTGTGGAAACTTTATTCTAAACTAAATTTTTGTCACTTGCTTAACTTTTAACTTGTTTTAATGACTGTTGTTTTGTCTTTATTTTGTTCTACTAGAATAACAATGACATATCTTATTTATGTATGAAGTTAGAAAATGAACTTGTAAATATTGCTAATTCTAGTGCAAGGTACAGGATGACTAACTGTTTACAAATATATTCCCTTTAGATAGTATTTACAAATACAGGTTTAATAATATTACAACATTCATTTACAACTGCCTATATAGTATGGGGGGTGACCAGCTTCTTATTTTCCAGGTACCCCCAAAGAAAAGCGATGTTTACTTACAAGCAAGCCCTGGATATCCTCCAGTACCACGGTAGAACACTTGAAACACCTGATCTCTTCAACAAAATCGGTGAGACACATTTGTTGTCAAACGTTGGCTGTGGTAGCCATGTAATTATGGAAGTATGCATGTGATGTATGTGAAGGTTTAGTTTGTTTGTTTTTGCTTCTAATTTTAAAACACACTTGACAAACTGAGGTGTGTTGTTTATGATATAATCATTTGTTTAATATTGGTACAACCTTAATCTGATGTCCGTTAAGTGCCTTGACCAAGGACTCAACCGACAAGCTAGTAATATGTTTAGTTTTTAAGTTTTATTTTTATAAGGTCCAGTCGTAATTACTCGGTAGTTAACTAAGTCAAGTCGATGTCCACAAAGTGTCTTGCCCAAGAATAGCTTTGACAATTTAATAGTGAAGACAAAATAAAAGGATCATCGTCACAATGTTATTCTATCCATTTTTCTACCGAAATTTTGTCAGATCGGTAAGTTTGCTGGTTAAGTGCGACGCCTTTCAACCGAGAGGTGCCAGTTTCGAAACTGGTCGCTAGCTAGTCACCTGTGTCTTTAGGCAAGGAACTTAACGGTCATTGCCTAAACCCAGCAGATTAATTGGTTTTACTAAATTAAGGGACTTGTGAATTATATACAACACAACACACATAGCTCCGGTAACCCGACGGTGGGCGCGAGGTGATCTGACGATTGGCCGTGTGGTAACCCCCTTGGTTTCTCCCATTCACGGGGATAAACATGAATATCCTATATCACTTTATATATCTATATCACCAACTATTCACCCAACGGTCGCACTAACAGCACGAGTTGCTCAGGTGAGTTGTTGTTCGAGGAAGGCACACTGAGAAGCAAGGAAGAAGCTCTTTCATGCTTCCAACAATCCTTTGACACCATTGTCACTGAGAAAAGCCCAACTGACAGCATGTTACACCAATGCAGCAGGTTTCAATGTTTGAAGTGGTTGTTGTAGCATTGTGGTTCTTTTTTATGTCAAGTTCAGATTAATAAAGTGGTATAAACTGTATTAACTTAACTAAGGATAGGATATTCATATTTTATCCCTAAGAATGACAAAACTTAAAATTCGATTTTACTCATAAAAACATTAAATTTTCTCTTACTTACTATTGCAGTGTAATGCGTATGATTAAGACTTGTCTTCGGTAGAACCCATTAATTCACTGGGTTCAGGGGATGTCTGCCTTGCCCAAAAACACAACTGACCATCTAGAGACCAGTTTTGAACTTGCAACCGTTCAACTGAAAGGCCATGCATTAACCAACCAAGGTATTCTGGCTTATACTGCAAGACCATTATAAACCAAATATAATTGTAAAATAGGATATTTATGTTTATCCCTGTGAATAAGAAAACCAAGAAGGTTATCACACGGGCAATCGTCAGATCACCTCGCGTCCACCATCGGGTTACTGGAGCTATTGCAGTGTGTTGTGTATGATTAACACGTTCCTTCAATTTATTAGAACCCATTAATCCGCTGGGTTCAGGCAATGTCCGAAAAATACCTTGGACAAGGACACAACTGATCAGCTAGCGACTAGTTTCGAATCTGCAACCCTTCGGCTTAAAGTAGACGCATTTAACCACCAGACTAATCTGTCCGATTAAAAACTCCACACCGGTGAATCTTTTAGTTGTGACATGCCTTACATTCCACAGAAACATCAGACAAGCATCGCTGGACTTGAGCAATGGAAGATTTGCATTCGGACGAGCGGTTGCCCAAGATGAACGTGACACTGACAGACCATACAGTGCAATGTCGTGGCACAGTAATGAGTTGTCGCGAAAGATCCAGTCAAGGTGTTCGTCCTGCTCCCCTGTAAATAGTGTAAGTTGTGATCTCTATGTGGGTGGGTTTTATATGGGTAAATTGGAAAAGATATATGGCGTCCAGCTTGTTAGCTATTTTGTGCTATGGTATCTGGTTGGTTGTATTGAACTTAACGGACATAGCCTGAACCCAGTAGATTAATTAGGTGTAATTAAACTGAAAAAACATCTCCAGCATATACAACATACTGCAATAGCTCTGGAAAATTTACAAAAGACGCAACAAAATTAACACTCTCCCCCTACTTTGTCTTATTCCCAGAAATAAACATGAGTTTCCTAAAAATCCATATATTATCCACATTGTCTATATTGTAGGAATATCTCTACATTATCATTTTCTGCATGACTGAAATAAGCGGATATTTTGATGAGTCATACAAATTTTGATCAGTTACGCTGATGTAACATAAAAACACGGATAGGATATTCATGTTTATCCTCGTGAATGGGAAACGCATGGGGGTTAACACACAGGTAATCGTCAGATCACCTCATGCCCATTGTCAGGTTACTGAAGCTATTGTACTGCATTGTGTACGATTTACATGTTCCTTTAATTTAATAAAACCCATTAATATACTGGGTTCAGGCAATGTCCATTAAGTGGCTTTTTAAGGACACATCTGGCTAGATGGTTAGCCAGTTTCCAAGCTGCAACCTTTCGGTTGAAAGGCGACGCACTTATCGACCAGGCTAACCAATCGGACAAAGGGACCATGTCTTTACAATAAGATTAATCACAATTGTGAAAATCTTTGATCAGAATAACCCGATTTCTTATTATTCAGGTTCAGAGCTATAGAAAAGGATCAATCAAACAAACCAACCGACCTTATAGTTCATACAGTGCACGGTCTTATGCTAACCGAGTGGTTTTGACACCAAGAGTTAAAACTGAACGGCAGGTAAAACTATTGTTATTGCATTATACATTTATATTCTTGGTTACTAAAAGATTCCACAATTATGTAGCTGACATGCCGCAGTGACCCACAACCATCTATTTAACCTTGTTTCACACTTAAATAGAAAGAGGGCAATCATCTGGTTACCTCATGTTCACTATAGGGTTAAAAAATATGTTGCAGTGTGTGGTATATGAAAGTTCCTCGGCCAAGGACACAAACAACTGGATTTACTTCAACAATTTTTTTTTGGCTGAAAGAATGTATTTTTGTTTCACAGAAGGCTTTACTTTATTCTTATATATGTAGGCCATCTTGTATCAAGGTTACTATGTTAGAACCATGTAAATGTTGAAAGCTTTTGTAGGTGAAGTCTGCTGGAGCCAAGTTCCGTTGCAGCCCTCGATCTCCAAGTGACCCTGGTAGCGCACACATGAAGCCTGGTATGTCATCCCTCAACTAGCCCTAGATGTTGGATAAATGCCTTAATTAAAGACAAAACCATCTAGTCCAGTAGTTCTTATACTTTTATCTGTGGCGCCCCGGGATGTTTGCATGTCCACACCTCACCTCAAAAATCCAATTCACGAAACATAGTTTATTTTCCATTATCCTGCTTAGTATGAAAGATGCACTGTTTTTGTGAAATTAATCATTAAATTGAGGCGAGGTAGTAACCATAGTTCGTAGCTGCTTTTCATCCATATGTCACTTACATGCCCGCGCCTTCTGAAGCTTTTACCCCCAGTTTAAAAATCCCTGATCTAGCCGTTCAGTTGTTTAACAAAACAATATTGTCAAACCAAACTCACGATTCAAACCCACAGTTGCCCACAAAGTGGAAGAATATAAAGTGGTCACAACTGGAACAGATGGGGAGGAAACATCCGTTGTTATTGTTCATGGGAATTCCCCACGATCGATAATAAGTGAAGGAGGTTCTACGCAAACCAAGGTATTTTTTGGTTTCGTTTGCTCACTTTTTGTCATAGTATTAAAAAGGTGTTTACCATTGAACAAATCTGACTGTTGGAATTGTTTCTCTATGAGCATAAGGTTACTTCAGTAGCTCATATCTGTAGCTTGATGTATTTATGGCCTTATGACACAGAGTTTATACACAGGTAATTATAAGATTACCTCACACACACTGTCAGATAACTGGATTTATTACAGTATCTGTAGAGCCATTACAATGCGTTATCCGAAGTATCTTGCCCCAGTGCGCAATGAACTAGGTGGTGACCAATTTAAACCTTTAACCCTTCAATTGAAAAATTCATACACGGTGCTCTTTAGTTGAACATTAGAATAACAAACTTATTTCTACGTTGTTGTTATGCTAATGTTTAAATACCAATTTATAGACATTAATTTTAATTTTTGACTGTATTTGGTAATGAATTTATGTCGTATTCTGTATTGTGCTAATATTTAAATCTGTATATTTTAACACACAGTATCGAAGTATCAGCCCAAGGATACTTTCAAAAAATTCCATTCGGTAAGTTATATGGTGCTTACCACTTTGTTGTAGTTGCTTCGGTTAGGTTATTTTGACTTACCTTGCACCCCTAGTTGTGTTACCGGAGATATTACAGTGTGTTGTGTATGATAGACACGTTCCTTTAATTTAGGAACCGATTAATCCGTTGGGTTGAGGCAAAGTCCAAGTGTCTTTCCCAAGAACACAATCTACTAGCTAGCGACCAGTTATGACACTACTTTTATCGACCAAGCTATTTGGATAACAACATACCAGATTGGTTTTGTGTTTAATACCAGCCACCACCATTAATCAGTGCGTACTTGTTCAGGGCCTTAATCTAAATATAATAAACATGCTGCATTAAGAAACCCAACTTAGGATGCATATAGTCTGTGGGTTGAATGTGTGTTATATTTCACATAAGATATTTTCAAAATGCAATCTTTGCATACAGTGTGATTGAAGCCCAATATAAAAGACCAATATAGTTTGGGTATAATTCAAATTTTTTTAAAGTTTGGGTTTCTATG
>CH002142.1:557359-577021 GCA_000149265.1 Ciona savignyi | reverse complement strand
TGTAACATTTGTATTAATTCCCAAATCTTCCGTCTTGTCTGGGGGCCTGAAAACGCCGAGCTTTCGAGCTGGCAGGTTTGGCTTTGTTCAGAGGAACAGCGGCGCGCTTAACAGGTACTGGATTTGCTGTTGGACGGTGGCGTGAGGTGTTTGGTAGTTGTGCAGTGATGCCATGCAGTAATAGAGGATTGAACGTACTGTGCGATTCTATAGTCGCCATTTCTTTGGTTATCTCGGCCCTTGCTTGAAGAGAAGTAATGTCCCATTTCGCCTGAGTCGGCAAGTCATTGTAATCCATCACAAGGTCTCGTGAGCCGACAGATTTGATCAACAAGGTACCAGGGCTAGCAGCTGGTAATATGAGAAAGAAAGCTGTGCGCGGTTGAACGCGACCTCGTCGGGTCGGTTGTGGCGTTATGTTCTTGCAAACTACACTCATTTCGTTATCTATTAAATACTGCGAGAAAGAGAGGAATCGGTTTTGGTTCGTTTCCAATTCCTCCCATTCCATACGCCAACAACGGGAGCTGTACATTATGTATGGGTGGCCGAATAAAACCGATTCACACACGGTATTACTGGGTACTTGTTGCACTATTTGTAACTTTGTGATCGGGACTGCTTCTGTTTGTTTGGTCGATTTCATAGCTTGTTGGCTTCTCGTTTGATCGCTGCTTGGAATGAGGTCATAGCTGTGGTTGAATGGAAGTTCCGCTGGATCGATAAGTCTTTCACGTAAATCACATTTTATTTTCAGTCCATTTTCATTTGAGGCAAAATACAAATGAAGGTGTTCACGCTCCGTGCTTCGGTCGTACAGCCACCGCCGCATAAAGAGTTCGATACTCATAGGATCCGAATCAGCAGAAACAAAGTCTAACACCCCAGTCAAATCTACACCGTCATTATCGTATTCTGCATCCGCCCTTACCTCGGTATTCCCGGATGAGTAATTTCCATCAGGTGCCATTCCTACGCAACTCACACGAGGTATATCCGACAAATTGATGCCACGTAACGCTTTGCTAATTGCGGGCTTCGCGTCACCTGGTGACTGAAAACACACGACGGTCAACTCCAATTTTGAAGAAACTGTAGCGTTTCGTTTGAACTTCTGAAATTGTGTAACAGCATCACGAATCGAATGTTCCAGAACTCGACTAGGATTATTATTCGTCCGACTGACATTGAGCTCTGCAGATATTCGTTTTAACTCCATCACAGCCGCTTGGATTCTACCTAGAGACTCATTGTTAAGTTGTGTGAACGGCAAAAGCATTTCGGGGTAAGGAATGGCGCACAATATACTGAAGTGTGGGACACGTTTTGGACCGCTTCTGATGCTGCACAGAAGGTTCGCGAACCTCATAATCCCATCACACAAGTGGTCTATACTCTCTTGCGTGAACGATGTGGTGAGATCTACGATCATACAGTGTCCAGGCTGTTGGGAGAACGGGTATCGAGCACAAAACCCTCCAATCGAAGACATTATATTTGCAACAAATGAGTTCGTCGATGGACGAATAGGTCAATTTATAGAATTTTACAATTAGTGTTTTCTAGGATCTTTAAATAAAGTTTAATAGTTACATGTTTAGGATAGAAAAGTTATAAAGTACATAACATCGCCTGGAAATAAAGAATTGTGGTTCAACGTGGTTTGTCCTCAAATATTTGGGTTATACCACGTGGTGGCAGTATTGCACGCCAATGTTAAGTTTAACAGCAGTCAAGATGTTTATACAATTACAAAGTCGTAAATTAGGACAACAAAAAACACATTTTGTATACTATAGTAACTAACAATCGCATGCTACGACAAGGATGTAAATATTACTTGAATCGAAACATTCTATTTAACAAAGAACGCAATTTAGCAGCGTCAAAACAAAAATCAAAAATAGAATAAAAGATTTTAAAACAATGTTCAAAAATAGGTCATTAATAAATCATATAGCTAATTCAATTTCAAAATTGCGAATTTGATTTATGTAGAAATGGTTTCCTTAATTTACGTTTAAGTTTAAAACTAACACAATTTTCTTGTAAAGAAACAGATTTTTCGGCACTAAATCACGTTTGGAAAAATTTCAAACAGTTGGCAAATTGAAGAAATTATTTTACACTTTTAACCAATTTCATAAATTGTAACACATTTTAAAAGATTTTACTTTAATAAACTTAAAAAAGAACCAACGAAAGATAAAGCTAGCACTCTGGCAGGTTAGGAGAAAATGACTGTACCGGTACCGGTTCTGCAAGTCACGACTGCCTTTAAGGTAATGTTCAGTATAAAAATTGTTGTTTGTTAAAATTGCATCTATTTGACTGTGGTCAAAAATCAAGGGAACTAAAAAAAAACTTATAAATAAACACCCTTGGGGCTATTCTGTATATTGGATAAACAGACATTTCCGAAGAATAAGCAACCAAAAAGGGAAACATTAATAACTCTTTCCGTCAATGTTTGCTGTGAGAATAACAACTGAAATAAATTCTAAACTAGAAATTATAAATTAACAGATTTTGCTTTCTATATCATTATTCCAACTGAAAATTGTACACATTAACTTCTGCTGGTGCGCAGAATATGTGATTCATGATAAATAGAGGTCTTTGTGACGTTTTAGCGCTTTAACCAATCGCCATGTCTCATAAATATCCATGTTTTAATATATAAAATACTCAAGTTTTCAGAAACAAGTTTAAAACTTATAAATAAAAAAACACAGTTAAATTGTACTTTTTTATTAGCGAAATAAAAACCTAAAAATGCGTAATTGCGTAAATTAAACCTTAGTTGTACACATATAACCCCCACTTAATTATATAAACCAGCATTTAATATAAAACAATATTCTGATGATATATTGCCTTCAAAATCTTTATGTGTACTTTTCCGACAATATTATTAATTGTTGAAAATCGATCTATAGAATGGAATTTACGGAGACAATATTAATCTTTTTAAGCACAATTTATCAAATAGAGTTAATTTGCACATAAATTAGAAAAGAGAACCGTAGCAGATTGAAAACAAACAGTACAACCTTTGATACCCACATTACAACACGACAATAGCGCGTTAGACGCTTTTTGTCGATTACTCAAGAGCCTAGCACCAAACACCATATTGACCGAACACTCAAATCTTATCAGAACATTGTTTCTACAGGCCAAATGCTTACACACAACGTAATAATATCTTGTAATAAAATTAATGGCGGTTGATTTTACATTTGATTGAATTTGTATTTGTTCTGATATTTATGTGAAAACAAAATTGTTGGCTTGCTGTGGGAAGAATAATCAATCATTTCAGATTAACGAAAATAAAATTACATTTAAAACTCGGCTATACAGTTATCGCGGAGTCCATATGGTTCCAACGCTTTTCGCGTTCCCAGATTCGATTTCGCGGTTTTTATTTACTGTCTTAAACAAAAGCCGATGGCACGCTTCTCTCTCGGCCGGCTATAAATGATACAAATTACGTTACCTGTCAAGGAATCCCTAGCGTGTGCTCGGTCATGAGGCGTAAACCGTCAAGAAGCGGCGACCGGGGGATAAACTGCGATTAAAACAACAATGGTGTATTGGCTCGATAATATTAGCAAAATGAACCCGCTCCCAAAGGCCTAGGATAATTCTGCATCAATAGATACGCGTCCTTCGCCATTATTGCATTATATACCAGTGTTTGCCATTATCCCGCTGACTAACCTGGCAGGTCGACTGGCCTAGATGACGGTACTGCCAGCTATTTTTATTTGATTTTGTAAGTAGCGGCCGTTTTGGCACAATATCGACCTCCCAAATATAATGCCAACAGATAAATTATAAAGTGGGCGAAACTCCACATAGAAACGCAAATTGCATTGGAAAATTTGGCCGATTTTTATTTGTGTTTGTCAACATATTTATATTTATCGTTTTTTACCTGGTGCACCGGGGAAAAAACGAAAGACCATTCAACTTTTGCCACCGGAAAGACCCAAAACATTTGCGGGTTTCTTGAGATATTAATAGCGCACACCAATAACAGCGTGGTAAAAATTAAGATCTTGTTCACTGGAGGGAAATGTTTTGAGTTAATGTATTCAGGGCCGTGTAAGTCTGGCTTGTTTACATTTATAACCGCGATAGCGAGTATGAGATGCCGTAGCAATAATTATTTAACCTAGACACTTCAGCAAATTGCACGATAAAATAGATAAGCAACAGGAAGGGAGAAAGTCCGGCGTATCTTAATAGCCGCTTATTCCGTTGGCCCTATGGCTGTGAATACGCTTTGTAATGGAACCCTTATACGCTGATGATCATGGCATTTAATGATAAGGTCTCAATCTCCAAATGCACTGGTAATGGCGAAATCTATTAGGCCCAATGGTTTCGGGACGAACGAGGTTATGTTTACCTAAGGTGGCTGTTGTATCGGGCCGCAGTTAACGAGTCCATTACACAAATACTTGTGAACGCCACCAAAACAATAAATATATCGATCTTTATTTTTTCGAAGTGAGGTAAATGAATAAAGCTCCTCTTTCTCGGATGTCTTCCATACGTACTAACGTCTTCCGGCGGATGAGACATAGTTCATTTTGTAACCAACTTTTCGAAATAAACCCATCAAGTTGCTGGAAGGTGATAAAATCTCAAATCATTCTCGCTGAAGTTTGTCGTGCGGAGAAAGGCGATCAAATTAACTTTTTCGTGATACACACCGGTCTAAGAGGTCATGTCACGTACAGCTTGCGGATATTATGTATGCGGATGGTTTATAGCAACCTGTTGCTTATATTATGGAAGACATACCAGAAACATAATAGACCAAGTGATAAAATGCAGTTAGGAACAGGATTCTATATCTTCAAGAATTAACTGTTTTCGGTGAATGAATTGCGCCAAGGTTCAGTAGCAAGCAATAATCGTGTTCCAATAAAGCGTTGTCAGTTTATGTTTGTCGAGTGGCTTCAGATCGCCATTTATCAATACATTATGAGTTACCGCTCACGTTGCTATGGTAGCTCCAAATTATGACGAAAATAAATTTTAAATTGTCGTTGAATCGACACAGGAGCGGCATGGACCTACTGAGACACCGTCGGTTTAATGTTCTTACGACCTCCGATTAGAATAAATTAGACAACAAATAAAATTGTGGCCTGTGTTTGTTGAGTACTTGAAACTCTGCTTCTATACTAGCCCGTATACATTGTCACTTATGGATGAATAATTATATTTACTCTCGGTGAAAAATTACGCTCGCTGTCGTATTGTCATTTCTCGCATGTGGGAAACGGCTCTCTTGATCGGGCTATGCACACAGTGAATAATTAGTGTGGCCGGGTATTAACAACTATTCGATAGCGTGCTTATATGAAAAACACACAAAATCTTCTCAGCAAATTAAGCGATATGGCGGCCGCGTTAACAGTTTACCATATGGGATATATTAGAATTAAATGATCAATAATTTATCGCGTACTCAGTCATAATTTGTGAAGATCATATTATCAGCATTTGAAAGTCTGTGCTGTTTATATATCTATATGTGCTTTAAACAGAGGTTGGCGTGAAAACCAGAGTGTTTAGATCGTAGAATATAGTCGGCCAGTTCTTGTGTTATGGTATTCGCGCCATTTGTGCGCCGAGCTTTATTCGGGAAAAGAAGATAAATTCTCGGCAGACGTTGGGAAAAAACGTCGGGCTTTATAAGCCGACCACTCGCTCCAACAGTGCACATGCATGCGAGGTCTGACCAGGGTTACTCAACCCATTTAAACCAGTCGTTATTACTGCGGTATATTTGTAGTACTCAGGACCAGGATTGTTTAGTTTGTTGCTTCATTACAATGCAAAGTGTTGATTAGTAGAGAAGTTAAATAATTATATAGGTAAATAAGCAACAGATTTAAGCTGTAAAAATTTGACAAACAAATAATATTATCAAGTTGCTATCTTGACTGTCGATATAAAACATTACAAAAATTAGCAAACTTTTTATTATTTTTTCCGATTTTTTTTAGATTTAAATTTCATTCACATTTTTGTGACAAGAATATATTTCCAAGGTCAAAGATAAGTTTAGTATAAATTTATTGATGGAAGATTCAGGTTCTTTCGCGTTCGGTAATAACGCGGCTGTGGCCATGAGTGCGCTACAAGCAGCCGCTTCAGCTGGTATGATGGATGGCAAGACAACAAGCGGGCTTCCATTCTACCACTACCCCTCGTTCCAACATGGTAACCCCAACCAAAGCTCGTTGAGGCACCAACAGGCCGCTTTGCAGAATGGAACCCCGTTTGGGATAAATGACATTTTAAACCGACCGATTGCGAATCTAGCGTCAAGTGAGCATAGTAGTCATCATTTGTCCAGTATGGCTGGAAATGGACAACCGAATCAACGATTTTCGACGAGTGGGGGTCATGGTTCGGTAATGGCGGCGGCGATGTACTTGGGAGGATCTGGGATCGCTAACGCCGTTTCCAACCTCGGCGGCTCCAGGTACCCGAAACCGTTGGCCGATCTACCGGGCCGAGCCCCGATCTACTGGCCCGGGATGATAACAGAGGATTGGAGGGAAAAACTGACGATGCCAGGTGATTATACGTCATAATGTGTAAAGTTGTGAAATAATCCGAGTGAATATGATGTTTGTGACTCACTTCTTGTAACTTGAAATGCTAAAATAACCTTCTCAGTCAGATTTTATTATTAACTTTTAAGAAAATGGCGTCGTATAAAGCAGATTGTTATCGGGTTATTGCCAGGTCATTATTTTTATCCATCTACTACTTATAAGGATTAGCCAAATTAGATAATTTGGTAGGAGAAACCCAAACATTAATATTACAATAAAAAGAGATAAAATATTATTTAACGAGAGATAAATTATAAGAAATATTTTTTTTTAAATAAAAAAATACATAAAATCCTATTTTTTCTTTCCACAGGTTCCCCGTCCACTATCGTAATGGAGAAATACGGTCGGAAGAAACACACGAGACCCACTTTCTCGGGGCAACAGATCTTCGCGTTAGAAAAAACATTTGAACAAAGCAAATACCTCGCTGGGCCCGAGCGAGCACGACTTGCTTATTCCCTAGCTATGACGGAATCTCAGGTTAAAGTAAGTATAACATACCGAATTGTGTTTTAAGGTTCATGATAGAAAGTTTTTCACGGTAGTGTGGCCGAAACGCGACCGATATATTTACAAATTTATATATAAAAACTGTCTTGGGAATGAGTCAATTATGGGCACAACCCTCCCCCCCCCACCCAAAAAATAAAGAAAGAAACAGCGTTCTGATTTTTGATGAATTGTTGGAATGTTTTAATACAATCAGCAAGCTACGCTATAAAAATTAATGTGCAAGTTTGATGGTATTATTATCTTATCCCTATGATATAATCGTGTTAATCCCTAAAGAGTTAATTCCACGTCGGTAAGGTTATAATGACAAAAAGGTTATTTTTCAATGTAAACATTCCGTAACTCTTGCCCGCTACTTTGTTAGCTAAAAATCCCAGACATTTTTGTGGGAAAAAATCAGCGGTAATTGACATGCGACGCGCTGTAGCTCAATGTTATGTCTGGTGCTTAATCGTGATAATTTCATTACCTGCACCGTGATTTTAATCGGCTGCGCTGCTTTTACGTTTAATTTTCATAGAGTATAAAATATAAAAAATCTGATAATGATATTAGGAAAAAGTTTCAAATTGAAAATAGATTTAAATATTGATTCGAATATTTCAAGGCAGGAATATATTGCAAAGATCAACTCCTTTATAAATTCACTATTGAGCTTTAGGATGCAAAATCATTCAGGAATAATTCTGGGTTTCTTTTAATGACGTATTTTATACTCGAAATAATCCGAAAAAGCGAGGTCGGGCCGCAGATAAAATGGATTAGCGTCCACAAGAATCCTCATTGAATAAATTGCCCGGCGATAATTTCATTGCGAAATCGACATTTTAAATTATTAAAGCGACTGGAACTTGTTTCTACCTCAACGATAGTCGCTCATGGCAGACCGGTTTCGATCCCCTTTGATTAAGAGAATGTTTTGAGGACGCAATAATTAGTCTCGTCCGCCATGGGTATAATAATTGTGTCACTGTGCGAAGGAACAGGTTCAGAGACTTCGATTTCTCCGCGCACGATTCATGCGCCGCCTTTAACAATTAACATATCTTGTCGAGACTTCGATTTTACATCTGATCATATTGGAGCTGCTCAATGGTCCCCAGTCGCTACTCAGATGCGCCGGTTGTCACTGGATAATTGCCTCAATAGGTTAAACCGTCCAAGACACGTTGATCTCTCGCTTCACGTGGACGAACCGCATACGAGGCCGATTAGTGTTCGAAAATTCTGCCAAACCACTCAAATATTCCGATATTCTCTTTTACACGGCACTTAACGAAGTGGAAACGCAAATCCTGTTATAAAACGATAAATCACTTTACACCGGGGGTCATATCGGTTATAAATTATGATAGGATCCGACGTGATAGAGGTCCTATCATTTTGCCCTGTATGCCTCATTAAGCAATTAAAATGATTACATTGATATATTTACACTGCCCATCAACTGGGCCATGTGTCAGCTGAGCGAGATTATTACTGAGCTGATCCATTGGAATTACTTTCTCATAAGGATCGTATATTCGCAAATCGGACTAGAGCTCATCCATTCTATGATCGGGTATTATCGCAACGTAATACGTGTGATAAAATCGCGGCTTACACGAACCGCGAAATCGCGCGTCGTTCTCGGGGAATGTGGGAATCGTGCCGGGCATGTGGCACAAGGGTTATTGTTACGAATTATCTAATTGGCAGCGAGAACAATGGGCCGCGCGCCTCGCCCGCCATAATGTTGACATTCGACGGACAATGGCCATTATTCGCTTGAACTGACAACTTGCACGACGCCTCATTCTGGAATCGGCGTAAATTCGAGCGACATGTTTGTCCTGTGAGAACGATCTAATAACACAGGTTCCAATTACTCTCGAACCGTAAAAACAACTGTTGCCTTATGTGTGGGTGTTGGGTATCAACGTCTTTTTTCATTTTTAAAGGTCGAAACTCATTTACAAGCTTCGTATTATTACGAGTTGCATAATCTCTTGTTTAAATTAAAATTTGAAATTTTTAAATTTGCTTCGAAACTTTGAAAATTTCATTTTTCATTCAGGTCTGGTTCCAGAACCGGAGAACAAAATGGCGCAAGCGTCACGCAGCCGAAATGGCGACGGCGAAGAAACGCCAAGATGGCGAAGTCTCACAAAAGGTGCGGGAACGTGAACGCGACGAATCGGATTCTGGACAGAAGGAGCCAACGAACTGCGATTCGAGCAGCCCGAAAAGCCAAGGATCGTTCGCCGACATCCGACACATTTCGTCATCAGTGCAGCAATATGACAACGCGGAAAATTTCTCCGATTCGAGTGCTGAGTCACAAAGCAATTCGCGACGATGCACCGATCAAGAGGGGAGCGATAGTACGGACGATGACGTCAAACCTATCTACCAAACCACCCCGGATAACTGCTCGGAGACAGAAGCGGAATCAGAGAAGGAACGACAATTCAAAGCTTTGCTCTACGGGGGTTACAAAGTCCGAAATGACGTATTCAACGGTTCAACAAACGCAACGCCAGCAACGACTAACTACGTCACTCAATTTTCTGTTTGCCCGAGTGACATCATGGCCTCTACGTCACATGGACTGAATATGCTGGCGGCTAACAAGGCCACCATTGCTAATGTATGTGGGCTGGGTGTGGGCTCGTCCATCGGGTCGTTAAATTACAATTCTCAAGTTCATGGGCCGCCCGCTACACACGATGCACTAAACGCAACTGGGGCACCTGGTTTGGCTAAATATTAACCCCCTCTATACGTCACACAGTTACTTTACATTCTCTTTTCAAACGTTGTTTGAACGTAGCGTTTACGCAACAGTATAACAAGTGTTATTGTATGGCCCGTGAGACTGTCTGTCAATCAAATAATCATAGATAATTCCATATATTTTGAACCTTGGGCCTTAACGCTATAAATAGTTTGTAATTTATTGACAGCCCTTTTCCATGTTGCGTCTCGTGCTCCCATTTTAACATTTTATTGAAATAAAGCAACGGATTACATTTTAGCGGCTACTAATTGGCTATTTTATTTGCCTAATGCGTTCAGGTAGAATTGAATAAGCGACGACAGAATTCGATTTCGAAAAGGTAGCTATTTAATTCGGGCGCTTAAAACTAATTCTAGAAAAGCGTTCGGATAGGCGGAGCACACGCTTATGGATGTTTAATCTCATTAAAAGTTTTAATGTTCTATCAGTGCGATCGATACAAGGTTTAACGTGATAGATAGCCGCATGTCCTCCCTACACGGTTTTAATTGGAGTAATGGATACCGAAAATGCACTCACGATGTTGTTACAAAATATTGATCGCGGTCTGGAGCTGCTTGGCTTAAACGGTTTACGGAAAAGCCCGGGTTGAAGCGGCTGCGCACGGGCTTACTGCCAAGCTACAACTTTAATGTTATGCTAACCAAGCTGTTACAAAAAATGTGATCGGTCGGTATGTTGACGAAAAATGCATATTTTAAAAAGTTATCGTCAGTTACCATTTGTCCGCAGTCAAGTTTCCGGGACCATTGTAGGCTACTTATAGTTATATTTTGAATAGCCTAGCTAAAATTTACCACAGTTCGTTTTATGACTAGTGCGGCAGATTGGTACGTGTTATGAAGCGGACCAAATGGGATCGCCCCATTCCATCATCGACGCCATCTTTATCAATTATGCAGCTTAAACGAATTATGACGCAATGATTGCACCGATTCCAATAATCGGGCGAACGACGGCGACGCGAGAGAAGTGAAGACACCGAGAGATTTTGTCTTCGGTGATTTAATGTCAGATGTTTAAAGTGTTCTATTGGTTTAGTGCCATTGGGGAAAATATCTGGCCCAATATTGAAGATAAGTACCCAAACTATGTCCATCGTTTTAATTCCAACATATGTATTACATTTTTAGATAACATAGACAACAATTTGAAAGCAAAAAATAATATTTTAAAACTACTATATTGTGTAATACCGGGTTCGGTCTAATCTATTTAGATCTTTAAATTGCTGAAATTCCGCGGGCTTAACACCAGCCAATGCAGTGAACAACATACAGCGTAATGTATGGCGTCGTTTAACACTTAGTATTTATGCTGAAATAATTTCGACTTTGAACATGAAGTATTCTGGTGAATTTCCCGACTTTATAAATTATTATTTACCAACCACCATAATACGTCGTTTTTGTCTTTAGCGATAAACTGCCTCCCAAAAGATAGACATTAGAGTCACAACTTTTAATAACAAAGAGTTTAGAAATTTAAAATACAATAACAACATCGAATAAATTTTTTTTTTAATTTTCAGGCCAGGTTTATAATTTAAGACCGTTAAATCGCTCGTTGGTTCCATTTCAGTATGACCCACGTATATATTGGACAGGTTGAACGAATGAATTGTAATATGCCATAGCATTTTTTTATATGTCAATTATAAAAGATCAATAAAACAAAATAAAGTTTTTACAAGGTCACAGTCCTGTCTGTCAGTTTATTCCCACTTTTTTCAAAAGAAAATATTCCACATATCAGAGTATAACGGTATTTTTTTAATTTCAGAGTTTTTAGTATTAAATAAAGAGGTGTATGGAACTTTGTTTAATATTAGAAACAATGATATTTAGGAGATGAGATGTGATATTAATATTGTATCTTTGTGAATGGGAAAACTAGGAAATGTTCACATGGATAATCATTAGATTACCTCGTTCCCACCACCATTTACTGGTGTTATTGTAGTGTGTTATATTTTCTCGTGACTTTCCTTTAGGTTTAGTAAAACCTATTAATTTACTGTAATCAGACGATGAAGGCTAAGTGCCTTTCCCAGGCACATACCGTCTAGCCATCGGCAGGTTTTGATTGAGCAATCCGTTTATTCACCTAACCCTGTTACAGTACTAATGGGAAGACCATTTTGCCAGTTGCGCTTTTTAATTTTTCCTTTCAAGAGACTATAGCTTTCGGGAATGTATATGTCGTTTTGATCTACATATTTAATAAATGCCATCGGGTTTTTAATTGTTATCTTTTCAAATTCTAGCTGGGCATAAAATAAGTACAGCACAATGCAATTATAATAAGGTCGTTAGCATTCGGTTAGAATTACCTTTACGTTGTATCCCTGTTAACGGGATGCATGGCGCGTTAACACACGGGTTATCGTCAGATTATCTCGTGTCCGCCGTCGGGTTACCGGAGCTATTTCAGTGGTTTATGCATGATTGTGTCGTTTTGACTCTTTTTTGTTCGGCCCATTAATCCACCGGGTTTATGCAATGTTCTCCGATTTTTTTTAAATTTTTACCGGACTTAGTTTTGAACCCAAGATGGGCTCGTTGCCATGACCGTATTTTTGTATATAATTTGTTATATGTATCAGTCGCGTTAACCACTCGGCCACACGACCGTACAAGACTCTCCGAATTGCATAATATGCAAACGTTGCACCATCCCGCCATCTTGCGGATCCATTTTACCGATAACTATTTACAGTCATCTTGCAGAAAAAGTTTGTATTTGTTTATTTCCTTTTGGTTTATAGAAAAAGTTAATTAAAAATGAAATGCGTAGGTTCGACACAGCGTGGAAATCGTTATTAGGAAAGATGACGCGAATAATATGGACGAGATCGACAGGTAGAAATAAGTAAAACTAATATTAAATCCCCCCACGATTACAAACAGCGAACACTTATTTATTAGGATATAATAGGATATTCATGTTTACCCTTGTGAATGGAAAAATAAAAGGAGGGTTGACAATGTACGTTAAGTAACATCATTTAAACTATAGGACTATATGCTTCACGATATTGCACTGTTTTAAATAAAGTATATTTTAATTATTCGATATAACAAATTACAGCACGTAAAAGTCACTGTTCGGCCAATTAGCTTGGTGGATTAGTGCATCGCCATTCAGTCGAAAGATTTCAGATTTGAAACTGTGCCCAAGCTTTTTTATATCTTAAAAACGGAAATAAACGATTAATTAAAACAAACGGCTAATTTTTATGGATAACTTTAGTTAAACAGTGTCAATCAAGCGTTAACCACAACTATTTTGTGTTGGGCTGTAACCATAGGGTATCGCTAAGCTGGAGTGATTAAATGTCTTGGTTTTTATATTCACGATTAAAAATACATCACAAATAAAATACATTCCATGGTTGGATGCATGTGTCAGTTGTATCCTGACATGTGGTGAAATCACGTTATAATTTCCACGGTTGCCATCTAATACCTTGCACGTACGGTCTAAATCGGAATGTGTTGCAGTCGGTTGTGTATGATTCAGATGGTCTATTGTTTTAGTTCAACCCATAAATCTCCTGGGTTTCGGCGATGGTGCTTTAAATGCCTCGCCCAAGGAAGCCCGGTCGACATCCCTGCGGTATTTTTCTATTCCACAACCTTTCATGTTGAAAACGACAAGTTAACCCACCGAGCCATGTTTTACTTTGGTTCTCATTATGGGTTGCGTTTTACCACATTTTTGCGGCCAATTATGTTGTTTTTGCTTTGTTTCTAAATTATTTTAATGTCGCTAGGTCGCGTCCGCTCTATTATATATTTATACGAGGATATGACATTCATGTTTATTTCCATGATTAGGTAAACCAAGGGGGTTAACACATGGGCAACACACTGTATGTCTAATGCGCAACACGGAAATTTAGTTAAACAAACAAACAAAACAGGGGGCTACCATAGCTATATAGTGTGATTTTATGGTTACGTTTAGTTCGTTAGAACGCCAAACAACAGCAAAGTTACGTTATGGCATAAGAATATTAAAACAATTTAAGACAATTTATTGACGCGGCTAGAGACTCCAAACAAATTTTCGGTGAACTGTTAGATAAAAGCAACTAAAAGCTTTGAAAAACAGTGTGCAGTAAAACCCCGTGTAGATGTGTTTATCTACAGTAGTTGATCTTTTTCTCTTTTGTTGCTAAATAATAATAAAGTTATCTTAAACTACGTATTGGAAAACAGAACAAGACCGTGATGACAGCCTAACTTTGCATTCAAAGTACTTTGGGACCATAGTAGTAAATAAGAATCCCCAACCCTAAAACTTTTCACAACAATTGGACTTTGGTTGGGCGGAGAACATGTATTACATGATAAATGAAATCGTTTAATTAGAAAAAAGTTATAATGTCAGAAAACAAAGACCCCTCTAGTTTAGTGAATTACTTGGTGATTACTGCGAATGTTGGCTCGCTCTTTGAAGATGTAGGCTAAGTAATAGGCCTATTGATTATGTTGACATGTGCTTCCTGTATATAACTAATCTTTTGTAGCTTGTGTGTTTTCTAGCAACTGTCCTTTTTTCATTGTCACTTTATTTTCATCATTGGATATTACCTTAATAATAATTTAGTTAGTTTTTTATTCCATGAATGCCATGCAAATGAAAATTATCCCGCTATTTTGTCCTTTGTGTGAGTAATCAAGACATTTTGTTTGTGATGTCTTTAAAATATCAACAAAATTAGGCTACAACCTGCAAACCAACTATTTTGTGGCAAAATAATAGATTTAAAAAAAACATACATACCATAGAGCTGACATGCCAAATTGCATTTCATCTGATATTGATCATGTTGCCTTATTTCAGTGGTGTAATGCATTCAACAAAATCTGCATCCTATACATCACTTTGCCATAGTTTCGGTAACCTGACTTTGGGCGAGATTTAATCTCAAGATTGCCCATGTTACAACCTCTAAATTTCCCATTCCTGGGAATAAACACAAGTATCCTATAATTTTTTTCTTATATGTTTTTTCTTTTTATCCATGAATTTATATTTTCAGCTTGATGGAATACAAGATGTATGGGTTGAACAAGTATGCAAGGTCAGTAGTTGTATAGAACATCCTAAATGAGGTTTTTAAACAATTTTTAACATCCACCTCATACTGTTGTTTATCTTTTATATTTTGTTGTTGTAATTAATTAAAAGAAAATCATCTTATTAAGTGCAATAAAGATAATTTTTATTTCTGTGCATATATAAGTGTAAATTGCTAACTCAGTTCAAAACTATAGAACACTAAAATTTTAAAGTCTACTTTTCTACAAATGTGCTTTGTTTTATTGTTAAAGAAAGTAGATTTTAATGACATAGTATGTGCAACTTTTAACTGGTGACTTTTTTATTTGGTACATGCTAAAAGTTTCATCGTTTTCAGTATTTTTTTAATTCAATAAACCATGTGTAGGTGGTGGCACAACAGCAACCAAAGTTCATTGCGTTGCATTGTCAAGAGCTCGGTGGGAAAAAGTACAAGTCTTCTCTAGAACCTGTCAAGCAGTTTTTCAAGTATGTTACAATGGGGCACGACATTTATGTTTTGTACTGTAATTAGTGAATCCAAGAAAATAGGAAATGTAAATATTGAATCCAAGAACGTATCATAAGGGCAATTATAAGATTACATAGAAAATACGTGAGGGATCAGTTTGACATGGTGACCATTAGATTACCTTATGTTCACTGTCGGCCAAACTGAGCTATTACAGTGCACTGTGCATGATTAAGACATTCCCTTAGTTTTAGAGAACCTATTAAAATTGACTGAGTTTAGGCAATGTCTGCTAAGTTGCATGCCCAAGGACACAACCTCCTAGCTAGGGGCTGGTTTTAATTTTATCTGAAAGTTGGTGAACTAACCTCGCAAGGTATTCGGACGAAAAAAAATTAACAATAATTACAGAAAAAAGTTGGAAAACATCTTAATATTGGGGAGCAATTATTTACAACCTTGGTTACCCCCTTTAAAACTAACCCAATCATTAGTTTAGAATATAATTAATGTTAGATTTCCCGACTTGAGTATAAATAATGAACCCAGCAAAGAGTGACAGAATATTGTGTGGTTCTATTTTAATGATTGGATGGGAAAAATAGAACCCTCATTTTAAAATCTTTTAACCGTTTTTTTCCGATTCCAAGGATGCCATTGAATATCAATGCATCACTGATGTAATAATTTAGCTCGTTTATTTTTCATCCCCAGTAAATTGATGAAATGCAAAGACTTCAGTGAGTTTTCAACCGTGAGGGGATTCTTGGACGGTGACTTTGACAACATGGAACAGTATACTGTGAGTAATATATCCTTGTGCAGGGCCAAAAATCCATTAAATTTCGGGCGAGTAAAAATTCACTTGCGTGTGGAAGCTCACGCGAGCAACTCAAGTAAACATGGCCCGCAACTGTGGTTTGTATAACCTAACAACTGTTTAAATGTGGTATTATAACAATCCCACGTTATGAAGCTGTATACTCTAGTATTTGGCTGCAACGTATGTATAATAAAATCGGTATACTCCAGTTGAATAGAAAACGGTCACAGTAAACATTCATGTGAGTATTAATCACATTACTCGCACGAATTATTGGCGCTACTTGTGGATGTTGTCATGTTGTATATCAAATCTGTTCACCCTTTGATTATGAGCCCTTCAAGTTCGTTTAATTCCTGCTAAATTTGGTTTGTGTGTCATCTGAAGGTTGTTGCATTAAAACCAACCACTAGACATGTGTCCACATGCTATTATAAGAAGTCTTCATAGTCCATTGCATATTTAACACCACGTTTATCAATGTTTGCTTTTAAAAACGTTTTTCTATAACAAACAGTTAAATTTGACAAAATACTAGTTTAAACCTAACCTAATTAATTGAAATTTACATGTTAAATAACCATTTTAAGCGATTACTGTGTAGTTTCCTGTAAATTTCCAATAAAAGTAATGAAAATTGATATGCGTTACCACTAACTACATAGACCTTTTAATGATTGGGGTCACAAAAAGGTAATTTAGTTTCAATTTCCCAGTTGAAACTATAAAACAACTAATAATATGACGAGTTGTTATTGATTTACTGTTTTTTTAGAAATATTTCACAAAAAATGTAAATTTTTTATTTCCAGACTTGCTCTTAAACTATTATGATTATTAATTCGTTATATGTTGGTCAATGGTAATCATTGTTAAAAAATATTCTGTTTTTCTGAAAATGCCTTAAGCTGTATGGAAATCATAGTTTGAAAAATTAGGGTTGCAGCATGTAAATTACATCAAGTTTAATGTGTGAATATTTTTGCATAGTGTTTATGCTACTGTATTCTGTATGTGATTATTTGATTTTCTGTTTCGATGCAGTTTGTACTTCTCGGTTCTGATTATAATGGGCAGTGATCGTGCATTGGTTTGGTACAGCCCACTATGGGTTGTATAAAGGGTTTTAGTTTGTCAAAATTTGGTAGGCCTATTATGGTGTCAAAAACGACCTAATTTTGGCCTTGTCTTTCTATATTATTGTTGCATATTGAATTTATGTATCAAGTTTATGTAAATCGTGGAAAGGGTTATAAAAATGTATTTTTTTTGTTTTTGTCAATATCTTTAGTTTACATGCCATGAACACTTAGTTTTTTGATTGTTAACATAATAAAGCCATTTGACATGTTTATTGCCGGTATGTTAACTCATAGCAAAATTCAAATTGGAAAACATTTCTTTGCAGAAGATCTGTATTTAATAATCATTAGCTTTTAAGGTTCTAATGACTAATGTTTTGCCATAGCCTAAATTGTTTATGTCATATATAAATAAACTTTCTACTATCACCACAATTAGACCTTTTAAATGGTCACTGCTTAAAATCTACCACTATAGCTATATGCGCCATTAATACTATATACATTTAACACATATGGTGACTGTATGCTTGTGAAATCAGGTGATTATATGATTTATATTCTCCTAAATATTTAGTATTCACAACATAATGTTTTACAAATTTCGATTTTTGACACAAAAAACTGCACCAATGATGTGAATATGTCACTTCACTCTTTCTTCTTTATCGTATTTTTGCTTATGTTTAATAAATTAATATATTTCGTTTGCTACTTTTTAAAATAAAAGTCTTATAATTTATTTACTACTTTTTAAACTGAAAAAATCTTGGTCGGCATAGTAAATCTAGGGAATTAAATAAACATTCTAAAATATTGTTTGAAATATAATATTCAAGAATATTTAATAATTGCCCATTGTAATTCCACTTTCATACATAGTACCACAGAAGAGCTTGTAGCCTATGGACTTTATTTTGTTATTTTCCATTAAACACGATTAAATTTCTTACTATATGAAACTTGCACTTAATAGAAATCTTGCTGTCTGCTTATCGTTAAATGTATGGTGTAATATTTTTGAATGTATGTAGCCTGATAAGTAACGAAATTAAGGTATTAAACAAATTACAGCTTTTAATTGGAATTTGTAAAGATTGCATTGTGTGCGATAAAACAATTATCGCAATGACCTTATATTTTCCATATCGCTTTTAATTAACAAGTTATTTGTAACAAAATTGTTTATCTCTACAAGTATTACAACTAATGTTTTGTATGTTAATATCATTTGATAGTTTAATCAACAGAAATAATAGTCATTTAATTCTTAAGTAACAATAAGTGTTCGCAAATAGATATATCAGCCTTGCAATGGGTTTAAACATTCTTGTGGTGGTGGGTTGGGTGTTTAACTCACACTTCTAGAAAAAACATTTTTATAAAAGTCTCCAAAAAAAATTATTTTAGAAACCATTTGTTTGTTCATTGTAATTCGCGTTCTTATATTAGCACCACAGAAAAGCATGTATGGAGTTTAATTTTCCCCCAATAAACCAGCGTGAAATTCACATTCACTTTCACACTTACATCTTGTCAATTAGGATTGGAATGAATCGATCCCATTTGGCACAATTTATTTGAATGTATTGAGAATGGAATCATTCATTGGAAGTCAATACCTCAACCTATATTTACATCATGTGTGGTGTACTGGTATTGGTGTGTAAACAATATATATCACGTTTTATTACATCATATAAAAATGATTCACCACAGGCACTGGTTTACTATTTTAACTAAATCAATATGAATATGGTAATATATCATTACTTTTAATAATCATTACACCACAAAGCATTGTTAAACTATGCATGCATAAATTATGCATTAGGCAGGTAAACAGCAGTTTTAAGGTGAAGTTAATATAGTCTGGATTATATTATTCAAAATAGTGTAATAAAACATACATGACATGAATTCGTATGGTTTACAGGTTGTTTCCATACCAATATTACAGCAAAGTAATTAACTAAAATCAATAAATTATACCAATACCACCGTAACACTGTACCGGTACTGGTTATTGTAATATATGTTCTAATTTACTTCACATGGCACGATTTTTAAATGAATGTTACGTCAACGATGGTAACAAACAAGCTGGTATAAGCATTCCTTTTACAACACAGGAAGTTTTAATTAGTCTGCAAATCTATCTATAAATTAAAAATTTGTTCGTTTAATCGGATAATCTGACATTATTTCATATAGGATTATCTTGCTTAGTTGAAGCTTTGAATTTCATCTTTTATTAATTATTATTTCAA
>CH002142.1:541313-557259 GCA_000149265.1 Ciona savignyi | reverse complement strand
TCCATTTAAAATTAAAAATATTTGTTAATAATTCTTTTTCATTTGCACCATAAATTATAATGTAAAAACTAATTCATTCTAGCAGCTAGCTGAATTAATGCAGATTTAGGTTTCCTTAAGAGATTATCCACTTTTCTTTGTACACACAAGTCCATGGTTTTTTTCACAAATTTACCACAGCCCAATTCATTTTTGTTGTGTGATTTTAAACGACTTTTTCTAAAGAAAAGAGTTGTCTTTATTTGATTCACTATATCTTTATTATTATGAGTTAGTTACATGGTCCTGTGTGCTTTATCATATGCAAGTATTTTGATAATGTTCACTAGATTGATAATTAATCGTGGCATACAATTTGTCTATTTTAGTCAAAACAAAAATTAGGTTGATCGTTGTTTAACAAACTGTCTCTCTGACCACACTGCATAAACTTGATTTGTAAACATTATTATAAAAAATAAAGATTTGAAAAATAAATATCAACTGCTATTTAGAACAATTTAAGGGGAACTTTAGCGAGCTTAAATGAAAAAGTTTAAACAATGTCCGGTAGTTGTCTTGTTCAAACTATATACAAACTTGTTTAATTTTTCCACTATTGAGATTAAACTAGAAAACATCGACCATTCTATACCAATGTTTCCCAATATGTGGGCTGTTAGTGCGTTTCAATATATTTGTGATATATTTAATAAATTTTGGTATATTTAATATATTTGTGATACATTTAATAAATTTGTGATATACCGGTATTTAATAAATTTGTGATATATTTAATAGATTTGTGATATATTTAATAACTTTGTAATATATTTAATAAATTTGTGATATATTTAGTAAATTTTCTACGATACTAACTGCATAAATTGGTACCTGTAGGTAAGACTTAGATTTCTATGTATTTATACTGTTATTTACTTCTGCCCCCATATGCCTTCCCTCAAAACATACAAAATATCTCAAGCACAAACGCCAATGAATTTGATTTGTTCTTATTAGTTGGCGCATCCTAGCATTAAAAAACGCTTGATTACCAGCGTGTTAAAACTCGGTGCAAAATTAGAATCAGTTTTGTAGATTGACTTCATTTTAAAAAGGTGAACTACTGTGCTTTACAGTGAATATTATTTAATATTAGGGCTGCGAATTAACGGTTAATTTAAAAAACGGTTAACTGATGTAAAAATAATCGGTTAACCGTTAACAGATTTTCTTTAAACTACCATCAAATCGGCACCGTTTTTGGCAAAAAAAGTTCAGACAGCCGTAAAGGGCAGCAAAGAAATAACGCGCGTGATTACCGGCGTTATCGGGTCTTACTTATGTGTTACTTTATAGTTTTTAAACGTCACCTTAAGACACATAGTATACCTTTGATTGTAATGCGTAATATTGAGTTAAAACACAAACAATCAGCTTCTGAATGATTGCTTATATTACGTTGACAATCAAACAATGGACGTGTGAATGGTTGCTTATATTACGTAATAATGAAACAATCAACGTGTGAATGGAGTTATGTATATTTGAAGATTATTAAAACGCAATTACGCCCAATTAAATGTGGGCGGTAAAGTAACGTTAAAAAACGGTTAAACGGTTAAAATTTGACATGACGGTTAACCATAAAAAACGGTTAACCGTGGTTAACCGTTAATTTTTGGCAGCCCTATTTAATATACCAAAATAGTTATTATGAACACTTTGACTTAAACAAGTATTATTGGGGCTTCAGGAAAGAAAATCTTGTTGAAATTGCATTTTCACATGATGTTTTAATTCAGTGATAAATGCGTTTAATTTATTTAAAACAATATTGGATCATTTTTAAACCCAAAGTAATCCTAGTAAATTTCAGTTTAAAATATAGTGTTGCCTTCTGAAGTTTGCACCATGTAACATTTTATCATATTTACCTTCAATTATATACTAACCCAATTTTTAGTAAAAATATTATTTAATTATTTCCAACAGGCTCTGGGCAATATCTACTTCATCCATAGTTCCCTGAAAGAAGCCAAGTTGTTCAATTACAAAGGTTTGTCATGAGCAGGTCATGTGATGCATGTCATGAATCATATGTTTTAAATGTTACGAGCCATAGTGGCATATATACAAGGATGGGAAGGAATTTTAGAATAATTTGAACACCAATTCTTAAAACATGCAGTGGAAAACTGTTTTCTATAGTTGCTTATGATATTGTCACAAAGTAGGAAAGTTAAAATAAAGACTTTAAAGTCCATGATTATTACATCCCAAGATTTCAACTTCCATGCATTTATCTTTGTTTGGCCGGTTAGTCTGGTAGTATAGTGTGACACCTTCCAACTTAAAGGTTGCTGGTTCGAAACTGGTCGCTAACTCGTTGGTTGTGTCCTCGGGCAAGGCACTAAACCAGGGGTTCTTAAACTGGGGGGCGCGCCCCCCATGAAAAACAGCTCTAAATTACAGTCAAACCTCGTATTTCTCGTTAACACTAATCCAATAGATTAAAGCCTTGAATTAAACGACTAGTTTCCCAAAAACAGTTGCATCCTTCACACTAAGCAGGGTAATGGCAAATAAGTTATTGTTCTATTTTTCGGTGAGGCGTGAGCATAAATCACAAATCTTATGGGGGGTGTGACTGAAAAAGTTTAAGAACCACTGCACTAACGGACATTGTCTGAACCAAGCTAAACATGAATATCCTACAGGGTTCGAATTAACGATTTTGAAACGATTCGCGAAATGCGTGGGTTAGGAGAAAATCGTTTTCGCGCATTGGCTATGTTAAATTGCCTTAGAATGCGGTTTCAGAACCTCTCAAACTAATCTTTAAAGCCAGAAAGATAATTCATTAAGCAACAGTACCGTTATTAAGTAGTAATGATAAACTACAATAAACGTATCGTAAGTTAATGCGTGTAGGATAGGACGAATATCGACGAAACGAAGCCTTTGAAACGAGTAATCTTACTTGTTAAAACACCATATAATCTTATTATAAAGAGGTGTGTCGCATCTCCGCCAATCATAAATAAAGGAATCGTTGTATATTAACGCATAATGGCTATTGTTGCGTTGTGACTTGTGATAGAAATGCTTATTATGCATCAATAATGCAAAGTAAAAGCAAGGTAAATAAATGTAATAGTAATTCCATTGTTAAATGTTATGTTGAAGGCAAAATACGTTATATTATATTGATGATTTATTATTAAAAGTGCGCGAAATCAGTAACGTTAATTTATATTTTCGCGATTTTGTTAAATTTTGTAATTCGCGAACTTTAAAAAATGGTTCGCGAATAGCGATTCGCGATCCCTTACTTCGAACCCTGTCCTATTCTATCCTATCATAAATGCTGCACTGGTAAAATGGTGGGACCATGAATTTATAAATTCGAGTTTCATGTCAAATGTGTCGTTGCAACTCAGCCATGGTTTCACGGCAACTTAATCTTCCAGATAATGTGTTCAGCGAAACCAAGGGCAAGGAAGTGGTGTACCAAGGCCTCGCACAGGTTCCTCATATAAGGAAGGAGAAATTCGCTCAAGACTTCTTCCCAGGGGTGAGTCAGTTCGTTGTTTTGGGATTTTGTGACAATCAACTATTGTTTTGCAACTATCCTATTTTTGCAACAAATAAAATTTAAAAAATGACTTAACCTGCACATTTTCAACATACGTTTAAATGCGATGACATGTTGATAGCTCCTTTAAACTAAAAGTCAATTTGTATGCTATAAAAATACTGGTTTTACAGTCACAACTGCTTACTAAAAGATCTCCAATAAAAACTGAAAAAAGAGATATTGGTGGCACACAATCGAGATTTATAACTTTAAGTGCTTGGGAGACTTATTAGATGCCCCTGTGTTGTGTTGTGGTGAGAAGCCCCCAAAATAACCACATTGAATAAGATAGAGGCTTAAGCCAGCATATGTTTATCCACGGGGATTGACATTAAACCCAGGGTAAATACAACACAGGCCATTATTGGATCAGGTTTTCAGAGCTATTGCAGTGTGACAAACACAATGGGGGCAGTGGCTGGTATTTCCCAACCTTTTTAAACCATTGGGTTAAAACGAACTCCAATAATTCCCTAAAGAAACTGTTCCATCATGCATGACAGTGTGGTTTATTTGTTGCAAATTTCCTATTAATTGAATGCTTTATTTGACAACATAGATTATTTTGATTATTTCGATATTTGTAAGTGGCACTGCTGTATCATCCACCAGTAATATAAAAAACACAAAAATGTCAAATATATATTTATATGTGTGCGTGCTAAAACAAATATGGCGCTGACTTTAAATCAAAACATAAGAGTAGTAAGATTCAACAGTAAAGTAAAAAGGCAAAAAAAAAAGTTACCTAGATTGGTGAATCTCTAATAAAAATAGATCGAAAATAGCTTCGTGTTATATAACTACAGTTTAAATTTAAGTTAGATAGGTGTGTAAATTTAAATATAATTTTTTTTGTTAAAAACATCAAATTGTAAATAACATTACAGTGTAAATTAAGTATCAATTGAACAAAAGTTAGCCAACCTACTACAGGTTTCAAATTTACATTTTATTTACATGACTTTTTGATGTGTATTAACGGGTTTTGTTTGCAACCTTTTTCCTTTTTCCGGTTTCGTAGTCATTTATCTTCCATTGTTGTTGTTGGCATTTAGAGTAAAACACAACTTAAGTTTCATACAAACTAAGAATAATTATAATTTTTTGTTAAAATTGATATTAAATTATAATCGTATCCTGGTATTCATATCATTGCATCGATTTTTGTAAACATTTATCAATGCAAACTGTTTAAAATGTGGCAATGATTAGTGAGTTTATTAATTATAGGCTTCTGCTACCCATTTATCAGGCTGCCATTTAATTTGACTGCCATTTTCTTTTCTTGCTATTTTTATTAATAATATTTAAAAGTGACTCTTTTATTACCATTTTGACCGTTTATTGCCATTTTATTAAAGTGACCGTTTTACATTAACCCGGCATCTATGTAATAAAAACCAATCCTCCCCATTACAGTGCAGATGGTCCAGGAAGGGCTACATCCGAGTAAGATGGGAAATACATGGAAAGTAAGCAGCTCATCTGTTCTTTAAACTTGTTTTGGTTTTTACAGTATGGATATTTCATCAAAACACTTCGACTTTGTAAACCTAATCAGTTGGCTTAATTGGTAAGGGTAGAATATAATGTGACAGTGAAAAGAAAAATCCTGGCGTGGGGTTGGGGTTCCAACCCACCACCTTGGGTATATACACCACATGTTTTACCAACTGAGCCACTGTGACTATAAATGGTAACAGTGGTTCTGGTGATTAGTCCTACACCAGGAATGGGAACATACGTTCTGTGTGACGGGTCCGGACGGTAAAGGGATTTTAACCGGCCCGCAAACCGTATCTTACCATACCCTGTAATGTGGCCTTTGCATTAGTGAATAAATATGTGGTTAAGATATTAAATACTATTCATGTAATAATCCGGCCCTCCAAGAACTTCATTTTCCCACATCTGGCCCGCTGACTAGAGAAGTTGCCCTCCCATGTCCTACACCAATACTATCGAAGCATTGCACTACGACCACATTCAGATTATTTATTGAGCTACAGACGTGCATGTGCACAATGTGGTATCGAACATTCAATATTTCATGATCAACACCCAACCAATCCCATATCTCCAAGATTCACAATAACCAGTTTTCATTCCCACCCTTTGTAACTGCTGCCAAATAACATGTACCATGACTTCATCTCTCATCTATATATTTATTCAGCTTTATTTATAGTGGCTGACCTAACCGCTATATCCCGGATCCATATTATCTCCAGGGTGCTGAAGTAACAGGTCTTTTATGGCCTAAGTCCCTGGGCTTCGTTAATACGTAATTTTACTGTGAACCCATTCCCACTGTTGTGTGTTCTAAGTCTGTGGTCCCACGCGACCGTTGACCCATCCCTACTGTTTTAAGTTTTGTGGTACTGAAGCTACCATGGACGACCCGCCCATACTAATGTAAATGTTCCATGATATCCCAGAGAGTTGGTCCCAGGGCTCCTGTAAACCTATTCCCACTGCTGTGTGTCCTAAGTCCCTGGTCCCGGAGCTACCATGAACCCACCTATACTAATGTAAATAATATGCTTAATGACATCACAGAGAGTTGGAGTTCGTAAACGTCCATCTGTTCCACGACGATAACAACCTGGTGTCGATCAAGAGCAGCCCATCGCCGTACACTGCGTATAGGAAGCGAGCTCTTAACTTCGTTACAAGGAGGTAAAATCACATGTTACATCTGCCACTTAATACATCTCATTATTGTCAAGTTGTTATACATATATGTTATTGAATGCGTGTAGACTGTAGATATTTGTAAAAAATAGTAATAATCTTAGTAAGAATATAGCAAATAATAGATCTTCTAAGCCATGTATTGTATTTCCGCTTATGCTGGTACATGTAGCTGATTGGAGCGGTCGATCCACTCAAAAGTCCCATGGTTGTGGGTTCAATACCAGGTGGAAGAGGTAGAGTCTTTGTTCTGGAGGTTAAATCTGCTTTTGCTTCTGTAAGATTGAAAACCTAAATCTGAGGCAACTCAATCAAACTATGCAAAATATACAAAGTCACATTTAAAATGCAATCTATCCACTTAATTAATTAAGCTATAATAAATATCTACTTAATTAAATAAGCTATACTCTATAAAGAATGTAAAACATGATTTGCTTAGCTAAATAAAGCTATAATCTGTAAGATAATGTAAAATAGCAAATTAAAAGATTCTGGTGTTTGCAATATAGATCCTTTAAGAAGCTTCCACATGATTTATTCATAGCGTTATACAGCTATCCCGTTTAATTACTTTCCTTCATTATTGCTTGTTTGCTGTATGGCAAGTATGGGTTTCCTTTATAATATTAAGTGGAATATATTTGGGACAAATTGACAGGAGAATATCTCTGCTTAGCTAGAATGGTAAGAAAATGGCAACTTTTATCACACAAGCAATTGCCACCACTGATATACGGGCATATGTACTAGTACAGTGTTACACTGCTTAAATGTTATACAACCCATTAATCTGCAGGGTTATAGCAATGTTCATTAAGTGGCTGCAAAAAGCACAGAAGTTGATGTTATAACAAACTGATTCACCATTGCGCTATGATTTATTACTTTGATTAATGGTTTGTTTACAATTATGCTGTAATGGACCATGTAGCAATGTTTGTGTAATGGTGGTTTTATTAATTAATTAAAATATCATCATCTGAGGCAATCTTATGATATTATGATTTCTAGGTGCTTGAGTCTTGTATTATGATATTCAATTAATGCAAATTAGATGGAAATTATAGAATATTGTGGCAAGATGAGGCTACAATGTAAGACCAGAAAAATGTGGTCTTAGGTGATAATCGAACTCACTACTTGGGAATAACATTTTAGTGGTGGGTTCATTATCAGTTTAACACTAAGCCCAGTAAAATTTGTCTAAGATAATAATAATAAAAATGGTATTCATATTTAAGCTGTGTATGTTTGGCATTACCACTTCAGGTCACCTTGCCAACTTTCATTACTTAATTCATCATCATCAAGCTTTGAAATAAACGCTATTTTCCTATAACGCCTCTTATAAACACACTGCAATAGCTCGGGCAACCCGACGGTGGGCGCAAGGTGATCTGACGATTGCCCGTGTGTTAACCCCCTTGGTTTTCCCATTCAAGGGGATAAACATTAATATCTTATGTCCCAGATTACAAGAGGAACATCGTACCGACGATCAACTTATGTTCATGTGCGGCGACTTTAACTTCCGACTGGATGTAAAAGCACTGGTTCAGGTGAAACAATTGATCCATGTTTTGTGATTTTCCTTGTGGGTGGTAAACTATGTCAATTGTGGTTTGTATTGAATGCAGTACTAATGGTGCTCAATTTTATTCTTATTTATCCGACCGGTTAGTCCGGTAGATTAGCGTGGATTAGCTCTCCATCAAGGAGTCACATATCCTATATCATAGTGTTTTGAATTCTTTTTTTTTATAACAATTTTTGTTATTATATTTTTTGACATTATTTGTGACAATTCTTTTTTATCACAATAATTTTCACCATTAATCCAGAAATCAATATTTTTAGAAAATTTGCCCGACGTCTCGGCAGCAAGTTGTTAGAGCTCCGACTGATGGTGATGAAATAATTAGGGTATTGTTCCGTAACAATCAGTCTTCAAGTGAGGTCATTGACGTCAAAACGGAAAACGACGTTTTGGTGAAAATCGAGAAAAAAGTGTTCGAGGTTGAACAGAAGTTGTTGCAGGAAAAGTTTTGCTACAAATATGTGAGTTGAATGTTCGGTGACTTATCAAGTAACATTGAAAAAAAGGGAAAGAAACCAATCACTAAAAGTATAAAAGTTGCTCCCGGTGCCCACTGTCAAGTTCCACCTTATACACACAGTCGATTCTACTAACCTCATACACACAGTCGAGTCTACTAACCTCATACACACAGTCGAGTCTACTAAACTCATACACACAATGATTGCCCACTAAAAGTAGAAAACTAATTGTAACCTTGAACCTAACAGTTGAGATTCAGTGTCCTACCAAAGGAAAGATGGAAGAAGTAATTGCCGAATCACTCGAAACTAGTTACACAAATGAAAACCCACAAACCATTTGTAGAACATTTAACCAACCAGTCCTAATTCTTAACAGTCTATTCTTCATATTGATAAGCAGTTTAGCCTTCTTTCTACTTATTTTTTCATATAAATTGCCTTTCCTCATGACACCAGTAGTTCAAATTTAATTGGTAACTGCTTAGGTCTTTTAAAATAAAACACTGTAATATCACTGAGTTTAAGCAATGTAAAGTGGCTTGCACAGGTGAACAGTAATACGTCCGATCAGTTAGTCTGGTGGTTTAGTGGGACGCCTTTCAACCGTATGGTCGCTAGCTAGTCGGTTGTGTGCTTAGGTAAGGCAGTGAACGGTCATTGCCTGAACCCGGTGGATTAATTGATTCTACCAAATTGAAGGAACGTGTAAATCATATACAACACACTGCAATAGCTCTGGTAACCCGACGGTGGACACGAGTTGATCTGACGATTGCCTGTGTGTTAACCCCTTGGTTTTCCCATCCACTGAGATAAACATGAATATCATATCCTACACCTCACGGCCATTTACATTACCTCATCAATACATTCCGTAGTTGAAACCCTTCGACACTGAACTCCATGCCAGCAATGAGGAATTGAAAGAATATGAAATAACCTTCCCTCCAACGTAAGTACATCACTACTTTTGCGAAAAACCCCGTGTGTGGTTAGTTAAGTAGGATTTACAATTGTTATTGTAATTACCAACGTTAATATTATGGAATAGAACAGGTTATTAATGTTAATTTTTGCACAATAGGCAGCATTCTCACATGGACAATCGTCAGATTACCTCGCGAGTCGGGTTACTTGAGCTATTACAGAGTGTTGTGTATGATTCACACATTCCCTAAATTTAATAAAACCCATCAATCCGCTCGGTCCAAGCAATGTTTGTTAAGTACTTTGCCTAAGGACACAACGGACTAGCTAGCGGTTTCAAACCTACAACCTTTCGGTTGAAAGGTGTCACACTAAACCACCGGGCTAACCGGTCAGACTACAACTTTTGTGACCTTTTTACCTCACCTCCCAACCTAGATACCCGCTGTCGGAGAATATCACCACCTCAGAGGATTACATGCGAACGAGGTGTCCGGCCTGGTGTGATCGTGTGCTCATGTCTCCGCAGACGTGGGATTGGATCCATACAGACGTAAGTTGGTGGTATGGGACAAAGGTTGGCAACCTGCGGCTCTTTCATCCATCTGCCTGTGCGACAAAAGAACACTTGCACGTTTATCTCACATAGTATTTTTTCCTTTTATTACGAAAATATTATTAGTTTTGCGGCTCCTGGTGTTTATTTTTGTGGAATATCGGTTAAAATGGCTGTATGTGAAAAAAGTTGCCAACCCCTGGGCTAGGACCTTGTCGTTTTAACTAGTGTGCCTATAAATTGCTGGTTTGAATCTGCTGCAAATATTCTGTAAATTTTCTTGGCCAAACAGGTGATTGTGTTGATCCAATAATTGATATTTCGTGTCATAAAAATGTTTTAAAACAAGTGTCATCTCCAATAATACTTTCCACCATACAGAATAAGCTTGAAGTGAAGTACAGTACTGTGGGTGGTGATGTGTGTATGGGCGACCACAAACCTGTTTATCTTGCCTTCACTGCCACCCATACAATAGACAGCTCACACCAAGAACCCCAGCCAAGCCTATCAAATGGAAGTGATAGCCTACCACCCTAATCTAGTAATATAATCTATTTCCATTGATGGGGTGGAAAATATATAGTATTTTGAAGCTTGCGGTTAGTTTTAAGCCTGTAGTAATGCAATTTTAAGTTTTAATAGAAACCATACTTTTAAACGTCAAACTGTTGTTACTGTATGTGTATAATTCTATTTTAACATGGTTTGTGTAATAAGTAACCGACCAAACCATAGTCTGCCGTATGTAGCCACTTACACCGTTATATTGCACTTGCATTTCTATGCTGGACTGCTAACATTGCAATGATTGCTTTTATCCAGTCGCATATCTACGCCTCACACGCCCAATGCAGTATAAATGTATATTTGTGCAATGAAACCTGTATAAATAATCTAGATTTTAATACATTTGTGACATCTGTTTTAACGTAGTAATGTTTTACTTTGGTTGATATACAACTACTCTTTAATGCACATTCCATTATTGTTGTTTTGTTTTAGAAACCACACGAATTATTGTGATTGATGATTATGTTAAAATTGTGTTGAAATAAAATGAAAAAAATAGATGTATGAATTTGAGTGTACATTCAATACATAAACGTTGTTGCCATAGTTAAATTTATTTTTTGCTCCTTCTTTACCGTAAGGGATTTAGTAGTAAAGTTAAAAAAAACAGGAAAGATTACCAAACTATAGTTGTTAAGCCACATCAGTTGTTTGCACATACTATGACAGACATGGTAATAACCACAAAGCCCTTGCCAAAAAACATGATCGCAATGTATTATACTGCAAGGAAAGCTTGTTTACTGTAAGAAACGAAATGAGAAGGTAACCGCCAAAAGTACTTCGAAAATGGCTGAAACCGTGTTTTAGAAAGTTAGTTAGGGTATTCATATTTTATTTCTTGTTTGGGAGATCGCGCAAAAGTTGTTACACGAGTAATTGTTAGAAAACCAAGGGGGTTAACACACGGGCAATCGTCAGATCACCTCGCGCCCATCGTCGGGTTACCGGAGCTATTGCAGTGTGTTGTATATGATAGACACGTTCCTTCGATTTGGTAGAACCCATTAATCCGCTGGGTTCAGGCAATGTTCGTAAAGTGCCTTGTCCAAGGACACATCCGACTAGCTAGCGACAAGTTTCGTACCTGCAACCTTTCGATTGAAAGGCGACGCACTTAACCGTTAGACCAACGGGCCGGATTTACCACTAAACAGCTAATTGGGCTAAAATGTGCATGTACTTTTAATTTCATTCTTTGTGGGTACATAGGCTTTTTAAATTCTTTATTTGGGGATGGTCCCCGGTGCACAGTGGAATAAATATAATATAGTTTTATAACTCTATGAATAAACTGGTAGTCGCCGGCAGCACTTCTGGTGACGTCAACAAAATGAATACGCATTCTCCTTATACGAAAGCTCCGGATATCAAGAATTCTACGAATTTTAATCCATTTTTGTCGGAATTAAATTCTTATTTGCGTATCATGATGATAATATTTCGTTGAGCGCATACCCACACGTATCGTTAGTATGGTGCGGTTTTCGACCGGGAAATTTGCGGTGGTGTGTTTCATGGTCGTAGTAATGTACGGAATGCACATTTCATTTAGTTGTCGAGCTGCTACGGATCAACACGCAAAGAACGTAGAAACCGAAGTTGATACCAGGTTAGCAAAATTTTATCAGTCCTGGTAAATTTACACAAGTTATTGCTTGGGGACAGCCAACGAACATCGTTATAACACGAAGTAATCGACAGAGCACCACGTGTCTATAGTTGCCGGAGATAATGCAATGTATTGTGCATTTAACAAAAAAATCAATAATTAATTCGTTCAAATCTACTTGTTTTAAAGTAGTAATGACACTGAATTATAAACCAAACAGCCAAGCAACACCAAAGGTGCAAAAGAGAAAAACTGCTTGCTAACAAGATAGGATATTCATTTCCCATTAAATGGGAAAACTAAGGGGGATTATCACATGTGCAGGCAATTGTCTGACTACCTTGCGCCCACAATATGGAAACCAATTGTAACCCTGACCTAAGCAGTAATCTCAACCACAGAACTGACCCTAACAATTAACTACAGTGCCATTTAGTTTAGTGAACAGTTTTATTATTTACTCCTTTTACTTTTTCCCCAAGCACAGTTTGTCAACTTATAATATAAGTCCGGCCCGATGGTCCAGCGGTTAAGTGTGTCGCCTTTTAATCAAAAGGTTGCAGGTGCGAAACTGGTCGCTAGCTAGTCGGTTGTGTCCTTGAGCAAGTCACTTAACGGACATTGCATGAACCCAGTGGATTAATGGGTTCTACTAAATTAAAGGAACATGTAAATCATACTTAACACACTGCAATAGCTCCGGTAACCCGACGATGGGCGCGAGGTTATCTGACGATTACCCATGGGTTAACCCCCTTGGTTTTCCCATTCACGGGGATAAACACGAACATTCTATCCCTATCCTAGGCTATTTATATGACAATTAATTAATTGAAAATCACATCATGGGATTGTTTCAGGAAGGAAGAGCATAGCCTCGAAGGATGGCAGAAAGAGAAGCTAGCTGTGATTGTTCCATTCCGAGATCGATTCGAAGAACTGATGGAATTCATTCCCTGGATGAATAGGTTCCTCAATGAACAGAAGATTCCCCACAAATTCGTTGTTGTCAATCAAGTAGACTTGCACAGGTGTTTTCCCAATACATTTGGTCAAGTTAAGTAAGTTTAACATTGTGGGCATAATACCCATGCCCACCACCACTTCCATACTTAGCTTGCTATGGTGGTATGTTAAGCTAAAACTGCAGGGACAGATTTACGAAATCAATTATTGCCATTGCTCAATATTTGTGTGACTTCTCAGGTTTAATCGTGCAGCATTAATCAACATCGGATATTTGAAAACAAGGGAGGAATGTGACTATGTTGTCATGCATGATGTTGATTTGCTTCCTAATAACCCCGAGCTATCGTACTCATACCCTGAGAAGGTAACTTGTGGTATATTGGAGCAATCATTTATGTAATAGGATATTCATGTTTATCCCCATGAAAGAGAAATACAAGAGGGTTAACACATCAGCAATCGTCAGATCACCTCGCACCCACCATCAGGTTATCGGTGTTATTGCAGTGTGTTGTGTATGATGCAAACCCACGAATCCGCTGGGTTTAGGCAATGTCCGTTAAGTGCCTTGTCCCTAACAGCTAAAGACCAGTTTTAAAACTGCAACACTTCAGACCGACTAGACTAATCTGTCGGACAAACAACACCAGCATCCCCCACTACCCACATTGCAGGGTCCCTACCATCTAGCATCCCCAGAGTACCACCCACTCTACCATTACAAAACCTACATCGGTGGAGTTCTCATGATGAAGAATGAACATTTTGCTGCGGTAATTAGTTGTAATACTTCGTGACCATTTGCGGAACCACCCAATAAATATTTATTTACTTGTTACAATCACCACCAAGTCGAACGTGTACAAATCACCACCAAGTCGAAACAAAATTTAAAGTTTTCGGCTATTGTTTTTTTGGAAATCATGTGGTCTGCGCTTTTGTACATGCACTTATTATCATTCACAGGTGTATATTAATAGCCTACAAAAAATTGGAAGTTTTCTATGCAAAAAAGCTAGGTAAACAGCTTTTTAATCCCTAGATTTTTAGTGCGACTTATCTGCTAGTCAACTCTAACCTTTTTAACACAAAACTAATAGTGCGACCTATACGGTGGCGCGACCTTTCGTCAATAATATACGGTATATATTTACATCCCTTATGTGGCTTTTTGGAAGATTATACATTTATCCGTGAATTGGTATTTTTCTGGATATTGGTGTTCATTCTGTGCATATTAGCATCAAGTTTCATGTATGATACATTGGTGATAACACCAGTATACCCACCACAGTGCAATGGGATGTCGAATAAGTTCTGGGGGTGGGGAAGAGAGGATGATGAGTTGTATCTCAGGTTCAAGGACAACCATTTGACTGTGAGTATTCTGTGCTGGACATGCAATGTTAGGACTTTATCATATGTAATGTATTGGCAATGGAATAATGTGCAAATCCAAGGGCTTAAGCATGTCCGACAGATTAGTCTGGTGGTTTAGTGCATCACCTTTCAGTCGAAAAGTTGCAGGTACGAAACTTGTCGCTAGCTGGTTGTTTCCTTGGGCAAGACACTTTACAGACATTGCCTTAACCCAGCGGATTAATGGGTTTGACCTAATTAAAGGAACGTGTGAATTTTACATATCATACTGCAATAGCTCTGGTAACCAAACCAGTTTCGTCCCGCAAGCATGTATACCAGCAACAGTAATGGTTAAGAGTCATGTTTATACCAATAAATAGAAAAAAGGAGGCGGTGTTTTCACATTAACCACCGTTTGATTACCTCTTGAATATATAAGTGATATATCAGATAGCCAATTGTCAGATTACCTTGTTGCAATGTGTTGTGTATAATTTGAGTTGTTCAAATTAGTAGAACCCATCATTTCACTGGGTTCAGGCAAAGCCTGCCATTTTCCCAAGGACAAAGCCAAGTAGTGAGCAACCAGTTTCGATCCTACAACCCTTCAGCCGAAAGGTGACAAACTAATTCACCAAGCTAATCAATCGGATATTCCAATGGCCCGATAGATATAATATTGGGACACAGTACAAAGTGTTCCCTGAAGTTATTCATTGATCATATTGCAGCTGTTTCGGCCAACCAAATTAACAAGTGGCTACCAAACATTCAAGCATATTCACAACAAGCAAAGAAGAGCAAGAGATTACAACAGATATGGGGACCAAAAAAAGGTATTTCTTGCGTGCAGAGTTAATTATGTGCGTCGTGTCACTTTTCAGGTGGTACCAATCATTTGTTTTTTCCCATACATTCCAGGAAAATAAAAATCGTCGTTATAACTGTTAGTGGTAAAATATGGCACAGAAAGGAAAAAGCAACGGAACTGCACATTGTTATAGTGGATTGTAAAAATGAAGAGTTTGCTAATTGACTTTAGTGCAACAACGCTGCAACCAGTTTAAAGTTGTGCTATACAACGCCGCTATCAAATGAAACTACTAATGCATAATCTTGCTCAATGTCCGACAGATTAATCTGGTTATTTAGTACATCGCCTTTTAATCAAAAGGTTGCAGGTTCGAAACAGGTCGCTAGCTAGACGGTTGTGTCCTTGGGCAAGGCACTTAACAGACATTGCCTGAACCCAGCGGATTGTTGGGTTCTACTAAATTGAAGGAACATGTGAATCATACACAACACACTGTAATAGCTCTGGTAACCCGACGATGGGCACAAGGTAATCTTACGATTGCCCTTGTGTTTTCCCATTCACAAGGATAAACATGAATATTATATCTTATTCTCTGAACTAAAGATTTCTTTCCCATCCAGGCGCAGTTCAAAAGAGACACTGAGACAGGATTCGACACCGTGGAATACATTGTACAATCAGAGCGGAATTTATCCATTGACAACGCGCCACTTACTATTTACAACGTAGAACTTGTCTGCGATCTGCAAT
>CH002142.1:514352-526018 GCA_000149265.1 Ciona savignyi | reverse complement strand
CCACAACTTTTGTTCATTCCATATACTAACCAAATGTTGAGCCTACCCTCAATTTTTAAAAGTCAGGCGCGTATGGTTACTTTTTAATATTTTCCATTATTGCGAGATTTTTGACAAAATTTTGGGAAGTTTTTTAAATGAGAGATTTGGCCTGAATTAATTTTTTTTTTCACTTAACGATTTTGATATCAAATAACTTCATATGGCCAAACAATGGACAAAGTTATATTTTTTATACCTGGATTTACTATTAGAGCATTGTGTTTTGGTAGCTCTGAATAAATACATTAAAGTACCGGTATGTAGACAATACATGTGGGTTTAAAATAGTCTTAATAAAAGGACATGAAAGCAATGGATATATCAATAATATAATACAATTTTTAGAAAAAGACTTAAAACCTAACATTATCTGTAGATATTTTTTAACCCGACTGGTTAGTCTGGTGGTTTAGTGCGACGCTTTTCAACCAAAAGGCTGCAGGTTCGAAACTAGTCGCTAGCTAGTCGGCTGTGTCCTTGGGCAAGGCACTTAACAGACATTACATGAACCCAGCGAATTAATGGGTTGTACCAAAATTGAAGGAATGACTCATTATACACGATTACCTGTGTGTTAACCCACTTAGTTTTCCCATTCACTGGGATAAACATGATTATATCCTATTCTAACCCACTACTACCTAGTAGTTTGTATACTTAGTAGTTAGTACTAAACTGCAAAATATTCACACATATTTCCACAGACAGATGAAGAATAAAGGTTTGTCCACTATTTACCTCGATATTAATGAACGCACAACCGGCTTCCTTGGCTGTTGCTTTCGCGATCATCGTTTTGCCACAACCTGGGGGTCCGTAGAGCAGGATGCCTGTGGGGGATGGGTGGTTGATTATTGGGGTTTAGGGTGGTGGGGTGGTTGATTATTGGGGTTTAGGGTGGTGGGGTGGTTGATTATTGGGGTTTAGGGTGGTGGGGTGGTTGATTATTGGGGTTTAGGGTGGTGGGGTGGTTGATTATTGGGGTGTAGGGGTGTGTGTATGGTGGAATCGCTGGGCGGTGAAGAATTGTCGAGGGTGGGGGCTGATGTGTGTGGGTTGTTTGGAGGTTTTTACCTGTGAAAAATTGTTGGGTTTGTTCAGTTATGATGATAAGTGTAGGGTTTTTGTTAAATGGTTAAGGTTGTTCAGGTGTGAGGTCACGGGTTCGTGGAAAGTGGTGAAATGTGGCCATAATAATATATGTATTGCTGTTCACCTTTTGGAGGAAGAAATAGTTTGCATTGCTTGAATATGTCCCTCTTGTGGAAAGGAAGAATCACCGTCTCTTTGATCTGTTCCACAATATAATCGAGGCCTCCAATCTGAGTCCATGACACAGGGATATCTGGGAGGTTCAATTCATTTTAATGTTGGACTTTTAAGCACCAAAATTGGAAGGCAGTAACTTTAAAGTGGAAAAGAACTATTCTGGGAAAATGCTAAAATGATTAGTTGGCCAAAGTGGCAATGGCAGTTATAACTCTCAACTAGGAATTTAAATGTTTTTTTTATCTGCAACAGTACAAGTATAGTCTGAAATAAAGATGATTTTGACAAGAAATTGTTTATACCAAATTATATGGTAACTAAAACTGGGAACCAGTAAACAAAGTTTATTTGCTACAAAACTACAAACTGGGCCATTTTTAAGGAAAAGTTATGTGTATAAAATTCTATTAAATTTATTTTACAAGTACACTGGAAAGGGAAAAACTTTAAAGAGATCAATGAGGTTTTACCTTTTGGGATGATAAGTTGGGAAGCAATGTTGAGTTCATACTCTGTAAGATTGAGTTCGGAAACATTGTCTTTTCCAAGAAGTTTCAATAATGTTTGTGCCTTAAAAGAACAATACAATGTTTTAATATCTTCAAATACGTTAGTATATTTACTAGCCTGGGAAACATGGCAGTTTTCAACTAGATTTTGTTGAAATTTGTGCGTAAACATTGTAAAGTTTCTTGGCATTTGTGTTTTATCCCCGTGAATAGTAAAACACAATGACCATTACCACACATGCAATTGTCAGTTTACATGGCCAGTTAGTCTGGCGGTTGAGTGCGTGGCCTTTTAATTGAAAGGTTGCAGGTGCGAAACTGGTCGCTAGTGGCTAAGTGGTGTCTTTTGGCAATGCACTTTACGAACGTTGCCTGAATTCAGCAGATAATTTGGTTCTACCAAATTAAAGAAACGTGTGCATCATACACAACACACTGTAATAGCTTTGGAAATCCGACAGTGGGCGCAAGGTGATCTGACGATTGCACGTATGTTAACCCCCTTGGTTTTTTTCCATTTATGGGAATAAACATAAATATCCTATCCTATCCTACACCTCGCCTACCATCAGATTACTTTTTGGATATTGCATTGTGTATTCATGAATCTTTTCTTTAATTTTAGTAGAAACCATTAATCCACTGGGTTCAGGCAAAGTGCATTGTCAAAGGACACAAACAACCAGTTTCGAACCTGCAACTTTTTAACTAACGTTAGGAAAATTGACCACTAAGCTACTCAGTCGAACCATTTTTAAAATTTAATTATATATTGGGTGCATTTTTTTATGTTTTGAGTGCAAACGCCATGCATTCTAGACGGTAAATTTAAATTTAAAAAATGAGGAACCTTTTCTTCACTTGCTTTCTTCTGCTTTTTGGTCGGGTCTACGATATTAATCACTTTATCCACATATCGGTATAGAAAATATCCGGCCGCTCCTGTGAATAAAAGTCGAAGGAAAAGCCCAATCAACTGGGTTTTACTCTCGCCATTGGGGCTGATTTCTTTTAATTCCAACTTCATTGCAAATCTACAGTAGTAGGCCTAAGTCACCTTTACCGAATGGTTTGACTTTCAAAACTGGTTGAAGTTCCGCTTTGGCATCTAAAGCTAATACGCAATTGTTAGCCGGTTACTGGAAAATCGATTTGAGAGAATATTTTTGTAGTAATTAAAGCTATTTGGGTAAATTCTTTAATTTGTTTGACTTAGGTTAACGGGATTTAGTGTTAAATAAATTTGTATTTGTTAAATAAAAATGTATTTGTCGAATATGGGATATACAAATCAATCTCTTCCACAGTAACTAGTTAATGATTGCAAATTAACTGTAACTGATAAAGTTAAACTTCCTTTTTTACCGGGTGAGTTTCGAACCTATAATGGTGGCGTTGTTGAGAACGAATTTGTATAATTTCTAGTTGGTATTTCTATCTTCCGTGTTAACCATTCGGCTAAACTAATCTTGTTGAAACCACAAATTTAGGACAATATAAGATCAAGTGTTATTCCCTAAGATGGGAAAAACCCGATAGAGCTATCACGCGGGCAAATTACATTGCGGTTACGTAATGAAGCGTTCCCACTCTCAAAAATTGCCAAATTAACCTGCGCCCCTCTTTGTGTGACCAGAGCTATTGGAGTTTGCTGTATATTAATAAGACGTTTGTACAGTTTTGTACAATCCATTGGTTCACTTTAAACATGTGGTGTTTTTAGTTTAGTTTATTTTTAGTTTTTTTAAAGAAAACTTTCAAAAAATCTCTTTAAAAGTTAGAAAAACACTAGACATTCGTTAAGTGCCCTGCCCAAAACAAAATCGAATAGCTAACGACCGGTTTTGATTCTAAATCTTTTAACGGAAAAGCGACGTAGGCCTATCAACACCAAGCTATAAGGCCGGACATTAACATATGGTATATATGCCATTTTAAAAAATCAAAAACAAATTTTATAAATAAAACGGATTTCTTTATTTTTATTAAAATTTATTAATCCACTTGACCCAGGTGCTGTTTTTTTATTAGACATAGTTTCGAAACCATGATCGGTACGTCATTAGGACCGTTTTTAAGGACTCAACCGACTACCTATCATCCAGTTTCGAATCTGCAACCCTTCAGTTGAAAGGCGACGCACTAATCCACCATACTAATCAGTCGGAAAGTGTAGAGTTGTAGATTCGGATCAGCTTCAGTTGCTAGTCGGTTATGATCTTGGTCAAGGCACTTAATAGCCATTGCCCGGACCCAATGAAAAATTGGTTTTCTAAGAAATTCCTAAGAAATTTTCCTAATCGTATACAACACAAATTAAATTTCTTAATCGTATACAACACATTGCAATATCTCTGGTAACCCGATGGATGACCTGATTTAATCAGACGATTACATCAATCTAACGATATGAAAACGTCCCATTACGGATCTGAGATGTGATATAACGATTTTATATGTGGTAACACCCCCTTGCGTTTTCCTATGACTGAATAACCTCTTCTGTCCTATCTTGCATACAGAACGTCCTTTTAACATGATTTAATTAAATAATGAAAATCACAAAAATGGTATAAATTAGAGAATAAAATTATAGAATGATAGACGAGTCATTAAAACCCGTAAAAGGTTTAAAAAAAATCTGGAAACCAAATTAAACATGATTTAATTAAATAATGAAAATCACAAAAAAAGATGTGCAAGAAGATAAAACCATACTAAACGTGAATGCATTTGAGTGACAGGGTGATATTTGTTTGTCTGATTGACTCAAAGCGCATTGTAACAAAGATGGCTTCGGTATCTAATGTTCAGCTTTTAAGTATTTTTGTTGAGATCCTTTAGCAACATAAGGCTATCTGTTGTTGTTGAAAACAAATTGTATTTTGTTTTGATCTGATCAAATGATCATTTACGAATGATTAACTACGTTTGCGCTGCATCTTGTGCACGAATAAAAGCAAGGCGTGGTGCAGCGCGCGGGGATAATGATTATGAAGCGCCTTCTGCTTCCAGGTTTCTCAGTTTGCGTGTAGTGCAATGGTGGAGTCGTCAGTTCAGATTGTGATACTGCTATTCGGTTAGTTATATAATCTTGCAACGATAGTGGATGGATAGGCAGTGGTAAATAAATAAATGATCGCTATAAAGGAAAAAATTTAGATCAAATAGTTTCAAAAACTTTTTTTTAGAATCTGCGTTAAAACGGAGTCCAAATTAAATTTAACAAAATTCGAGTTTCTTGAAATGAAAACCAAATCAGTCGGATGGATTTGTCACCTTTCTTTTATTGTTCTGGTTGTTCTAATTGAAGTCGCGCAAAGCCAAGAGGTTATCCACGCCAATATGTCTGTACCTTTATGCGAGCAGAGGATATGTGGTCCACCCTCACTCTACCCATTCTTCATCGGCTACCCGATCTACAATGTATGTGGGAACTGCACTCATCTCACCTGCAATACTGAGTTCTTTGGGCTCAGTATCCCAATGCGAGCACTTGTCGGATTGCCTGCAGTGCCGCGTGAGTATATTTCATTTATTTGTGAGTATAAGAATATATTTCCCCTAACTATCATGTTTAGAATAAGGTAAGACAGTGTAGAAGGTTTAACTAACCTTTTTATCGTTTGGTCTTAATTAATTTTGTTTCCAAATTATCATAATCTCAGCGGCGTCTTCTAAATTTATTTATTGATAAACTTATCTTATTAAACTTAGTTTAGTTTATTTTATGTATCCCTAATGAAAACACCAAGGAGAACAATTGATGAAAAATAAAATAAAAAGTCGGCAAAACTACAGCCGTCAGAAAACGTCTATAATCCAATCAATAATTTACTTTCGGTATATTTATACGTGGCCGTCAAACTAACGTATAAGAAAAATAACCACCATGCTTGGAATAACGTAGGGCAGTGTAGAAAGTTTAACATTAAAATACAGATTCATTCTGCATTTAAGTAATTACTTGGCATAATGACCCATATTATACACAACCATTCGCTTAGTTTTTTTATTATATAATGTTTTTACCTCTTAAACAAACACTGTTGATAGAAAAAATAAAGCAGGGAAAAAACGAAAAAAAGTGTCGCTATACCGCGTTTTGGAAAAATAAATCAATTTAAAAATATGTACAGACGTGGCTGTAAAACACCCATACGAATTAATAATAAATTGCAAATTAGTTTAGTTCTATTTATGTTAGAAAGTAAAGCAGCAAAATGAGTGCCATACGGATCTTCATTCTCAAACCCCAAGTAACGTGACATTCGCGTCTAATTTGCCAAAAAATATCAATCGTTGCAACCTTAGTTTATTTTAAAAATGAAATACAAAATATGTCTTATGTGCTAGTAGGGAAGATATTTTCCGCAAAGCTTTTTAGGGAGGGTTACCACCACTAGTGGCCCGAAGTAAAATGATTATTACCCGTGTTATAAAGCCGCTATGTTATAAAATTCACGATTTAAATAAGACATTGAAGATGTATATTTGTCTTATAATATATGTGTAATTTGGTTTGTTTAGTTTGCTATAATTCACACGCAACGAAGTCTTTGGTTGCCATACAACGTCAGATTCGCAGTTTTAACTGTTATTCGTTTACTCAGTCGTACTATCAAAAGCAAAATGTGTTTGTTCAATTTTCTGTGATACTAATGCAAAAAACTAAACAGAAATACTTGTATCAGTCATACAGTACGGCATGTATCTCACAGTTTATATATATATCAATATATTTATAATATTTAACTTTTTAGAACCGCTTAATCTATTGGTTATCAGCGATCCAAACTGCACATTCGAAGTTCATTCGCAACTTGGAATGCTCCAGATAACCGGGAATTATGACAAATGTGGCTCCGGTTTCCAGGTACGAATTATATTTTAATTAGTGTACTTGTACCCACGCAACACCAGTATGGTAAAAGTGCGAATGAAGCCGTTTTATCTCATATTGAAGTGCCAATCACAACAAAACTATTATTCTTCAGTCAAATATTTATATTTAAGTAATATTTTTATACAATAATTTGTAACGAACGACCTTATTGGGGGATTTACCACCTGGGAATTACCCATATCGAAGTGGACGGCGGAGTTCATCTTTATTTAATAGACAGGTGATTAGCGTCGTCCGAAATACTTCGCCTAACAAACGAGTGTAGCGACTCATGGACTTAAACCTAAGTTGAAGCAGAATACATTTTGTTGACCTTAATATGTTGATTTTTTTGAATACGTGTGTCACCAGATAGTTCTTACGTGTGTTATTGTTATAGGACAACACTAAAAGGAGGTAAATAGGGTAACTCCTTATTAAAACTGTCAAAACTAAGTCTAACCCTGTGCAAAAAAACTAATCCCAACCCCAGAACTAACCCTAACTTTAACCCCAGCCCTTACACTAAGCCTATAATCATAATCTGATTTTAGTGTGCAGTTTACTCTTGTTATATGACATTTCTAGTGAACACAATTTGCCACACGTTTTAACAATTCCACTTTTTACAGTGGAATGGGAAACAACTTGTCTTCAACATAATGGAGAGTATTGCATATGTGAATGAGAACTACTATAGATGCGACTTGAATTATCAATGTATGTTTAGTAAATCGCGATTCGACTTCAAAAAACTACTCTCAGATGCAAGTAAGTGTGAAGTCAGTTTATCCAGTTTTCAAACAAAATAATTTGATCTTTTTTAACAGGGAAGGCATCCGATCAGTATAATACACCAAATAACACATCTAAAGGTAAATAGGATAGGATATTCATGTTTATCCTTGTGAATGAAAAAACCAAGGGGGTTAACACACAGGCAATCTTCGGAACACCTCGCGCCCACCATCGGGTTACCGGAGCTATTGCAGTGTGTTGTGTATGATTTACACTTTCATTCAATTTAGCAGAACCCATTAATCCACTGGATTCAGACAATGTCTGTTAAATGCCTTGCCCAAGGACACAACCGACTAGATAGCGACCAGTTTCGAACCTGTAAACTTTTGGTTGAAAGGCGTCGCACTAAACCATCATACTAATGGTTCGACAAATAAAAAACTTTTCTAACTTTCCTTCGCCTTATACGTAACCTATCCAACTACATCTTTCATCTTCAAAAGGTTGTTCCTCCTATGCAGAAGAGTTCATCATTCCATCTATTGGGATGTTGGATGTTACTGTCCATTTGTCTTCCATTGTTGATCCAACTGGGATGCAGGTATTATGATGAGGATCATTAGATTCAATAAAAGATGGGTTGTAGATAGGATAACATATTCATGTTCATCCTCAAGAAAAAAAAAACCCAAGGGGGTTAACACACGGGCAATCGTCAGATCACCTCGCGCCCATCGTCGGGTTACCGGAGCTATTACAATGTGTTGTGTATGATTCACACGCTTTTTCAATTTGGTAGAACCCATTAATCCGCTGGGGTCAGGCAATTTATTAAGTGCCTTGCCCGAAGGCACAACTGACTCGCTAGTGACTAGTTTCAAAAGTGCAACCTTTCGATTGAAAGGCAACACACAAAACCGCCAGACTAATAGGTCGGTCGATACACAGCTAACTTGGATTATTTTTTAAGGCTCGCTTTGCATCGCTTAGCAACTTGACTTTGAACACCAGCTCTATTGAGAAACATAGTTGGTCGTACAGTTTGCCAGATTCATTAAAAACCCACGTCAACCAAACCAACTCAACTGGTGGGGTTCGCATAATGACCCAGGGGATTCCCCATCGAGCAATAGGATTTATAACATCAAGATCAACCGGGTAAATATTTCATTTTTTAATGTTTAATTTTTTTCTAAACCTATTGTGATTGTTGGCAATTTATGATACTTCAACAATTGTATCTAAAACATAAATAAATTTTATAATAAATATAATTTATGTTTTAATCCTACAGGGGGGTTATCAAATAGCCAGTTATTAATACTACAGGATTACTTGCATCTCTTAGACCTATTATGTATCCATGTTTTATCCCATGAGGCATTATTACACTGGTAATCTTCAGATCACCTCGCGCCTACCGTCAGGTTACTTGAGATATTGCAGTGTGTTGTGTATGATTTACACATTTCTCTATTGTGATAAAACTTCCACTGGATTCAAGCGATATCTGCAAAGTGCATTGACCAAGACCAAAACAACTAGCTAAGGACCATTTTTAATCTTACAACCTTTCACCTAGAAGGGAAGCTCTATACCGAATTAATTGAGCTATCCTGCTGAACTAACATAAACAATACGAGAAAGAATCTATTACCCAGATTGTGGACATTAAACGTTCAAATAACCATTCCTCAGAAGATAGTTGTAGGTATAATGTGGGTATGTGGGTATAATACCCTAATTATATCCACAGTAAAGTAGGTAAAATACCATAAGTATAACCTCGGTGTAATACCCTAATTCTATCCATGTCGAACTCATGTTCCAGGAGAGGGGCATCTGTATCCATTCTGCCGAGATGCGCATGGGGGCATGATTACATCGCGGTGTCGTACCCTTCGCCACGATCGTATCTCGTAGTTGTGACCGATTCCCCCGACACCTACATAACTGTACGAGCACGCAGTGGAAGGTTGATACAACACGTCAACATCTCATCCCCTGGTGTGGTGAATCTGGTGGCGGATACCGGGGCATTCGAATCTATACACGACTTGACTGGTGTCCATTTGTCCTCCAATAGAAGGATTGGGGTTATCAGTGTAATAGAAGATGCAAAAGTGAGATTTTGAATGTTTTTAAACTTCTGGGATAGAATATAAAAACTGTGGATGGAAAAGTGGTGTTCAGTGATTGTCAGATTACTTTAAATTCGTCTGACAGATTAGTCAGGTGATTTAGTGTGCCGCCTTTCAACCGAAGGGTTGCACGTTTGAAACTGGTTGCTAGCTTGTCGGTTGTGTGTTTGGGCAAGGCACTTAACAGATATTACCTGAACCTAATGGAATGATAGATTCTATCTAATTGAAGGAACGTGTGAATCATACACAACACACTGCAATAGCTCCGGTAACCCGACGGTGGGCGAGAAGTGATCTGACGATTTCCCGTGTGATAACCCCCTTGGTTTATCCATTCTGGGGATAAACATGAATATCCCTAATTCAAAGTTGGGTTGCCAGTGGTAGATCAGTAAGGCAAACACTACAATAAAAACCTATACAGTATATAAAAGCAAAAATTAACTCTTCATCTTGTCCAAGGTCCCGCACGACGAATCCAATTTGTTCCGAGACCACATGGGTGAACAACTTCTACCCATGTCACAATGGGGTGATTATTACATCATCAACACTGATGTATCGCAGCAACCAGGATTGATTCTGCGGCTTCTGTCGGCAGAGAATATCACAGAAGTAACGGTGAGTTAGAAATCTAATGTTTGGTTTTGTAAAAACTTTTAAAATGTAGTATAATAAAATATATTTTAAGGGAAAAGAAAAATAAATTTAGGGAAAACTAATAGTTCTATTTGAATAAAAATTTGTTGATGCTGTAATGGCAAAATTTAGAAATAAAATTCTGACTATGCTGTATTGTAGAAATATATAATATATATATGAAATAGCTCCATGCAACTTCTTAGATAACATATATTTCAAGAATATATGTCGCTTATACCATATCTAATGTTAGAAGGGATAGATTCTGGTCATTCTGACAATGCTGACACTTTTAATAGTAAATTTATATTAATATATCATATAATGCATGGGGTTTAAATTGCTTAAATAACAAAAGCTTTTCTGCAACTAATTAAAACATCGTTCATACCATGTGTAATGTTGAATGGATAGATTCAGTCTGGCGACGCTGGTTGAATGCTAAGTAGAACATCGAACACTGCTTCTAGGAACCAATTGTTTATGGTGCACCACATTTTAGCCAAACTGTTAAAGGATCGAAATTCGACGCTAGTTAGTCCGCTGTGTTTTTATTGGCAAGGCACTTAGCGGACATCACCTAAACTCTGGGAATTATTGGATTAAACAAAGAAATATTAACCTCTGTATTTTAAACAATATACTTTACACCATCTCTGATCTTAATGTTAACCCAGCACTGGGAGAATGGTACATCAACCAACTACTCCATTGAGCCATACAGCTTTATTGACATTGATCTTGTACCTGGATCAAGTGGGGTTGTGCAATGTGGTAGTGGCGCACCATTTGGCGTCGTTCTTATTGGCAAGAGCGGTAAAAAGATCGGTAAATTTTTTAATAAAGTTTGTTAACTTTTTAATATAATTATAATTTCACTTTATTTGTTGTATTCATCTTTGGCCCAAACATGTATTGTTATGTACGACCTGACTGATTAGTCTGGTGAACTAGTGCGTCTTCTATCAACTGGAGGGTTTCTGGTTCAAAGCTGGTCACTAGCTAGTCAGTTGTGTTCTCGACCAAGACACTTAACAAACATTGCCTGAACCCAGCAGATTAATGGCTTCTATCAAATTGAAGGAACGTGTCTATCATACACAACACACTGCAATAGCTTCGGTAACCCGACGATGGGCGCGAGGTGATCTGACGATTGCCCGTGTGTTAACCCCCTTGGTTTTTCCATTCACGGGGATAAATTATTTCCTATCATATAAGTAGATCCAATGCAGTTAAAAAAATCTATAAATGAAAGATGAGCATTTCATGTATTATTATTGAAAATACTCAGTTCAAGGTAACATTTAATAGTCTTGTCTATTATCTGCCAAAAAGTCAAAAACTCTAACAACACATTTTTTATGTAGACTTGTAATATATAAAAATATGCGATTACCATATTTTCCCCTAGTATTATATTTATCACGACAA
>CH002142.1:495937-508162 GCA_000149265.1 Ciona savignyi | reverse complement strand
TTCCTGGTTTGGATCGGAGTTTCTGGATCTCATCTGCCTCCACCTCCGGAGCAACCATCTTCGGATCGTCATCGATGCTTTTCCTCTTCCATTCACCATCACTGGGATGGTGGGTGGAGATCTGGTGCCTGATGATCGGGGTTTGGTCCTCCATGATCGGGGTTTGGTCCTCCATGTTGCTCACTGTGATTCAGGGAATCAAACAAAGTGTTTCAGCGGTAACGACTTTTTTACTTGTAGTTATCAAGTACTGCATGCCTTGTTATTATTAATGCTCACAATACTTAAAATGCTCAGTTTGACCCCATTTATATATGAACCCCATGCTTATCAATGCTAGTATTAGACAGAATTAGGCCAAATTTGATATGCTTATATCCGAGATATTACATAGACATTACATAACAAGCAATTGGCCTGTTAAAGTCACAGTCACATAGTACACCTGAATAAAGTATGTTTAATGATATCTGATGTATCACCACTTAGCATATGTACCATATATTATAAATCAATTTAGGATTCATTAAATTGAAAATTGATTATTGTACTACTATATTGTAGACCCCACAACCTTTTTAACTTTTTTTAAACCGAGCTCAGTTTCATATGGTTGGTATATGTATCGGTCGCGTTAACCATTCGCGAGGTAATTTCCCGATTTCCCGTGTGTTAACCCCCTTGGTTTTCCCGTTCACGGGGATAAAAATAAACATCCTATCCTATCCTAGATCCAGCCCCTTTAACTCAGTGTTTGTACAGGATTCATACAAAGCATCAACATGTGGCCGACACCTCTGAGCCACCAGGAGCTGGGTGCAATATCCACCTACATCTCCCCATGCGGAGTGGATTTCACTGGGTTGTCGTTCTCGTCGGATAATTTGAACCATGTTAAGCAACTTTTCATTGTTGGGGACAACATTATCACATCATCGCAATCTTTAGTGAAGTGCACATGCCGTAAGTAACTGTTTTAGTTTAGTTCATTTGCTGGTTCATAAAACAATAATTAAAGGAACACCTCTCACTTCAAAATATAGCAAAAGGGAAAAAGAAAGGCAAAACTATGGTCGTCACGCATCAGATTGGAAAAATAATATTAAAACAAAGAAATTTATGGATGTGGCTGTAAATCTAAAAACACAATCACACTAAATTAAGGACAATTTGTTGAGGGCAGCAACAGGATATTATTCAAGTATAGTCGATAAAAGGGGTGTTTTATGACCCATACAGTGGGGAGAGGTAACATAAGAAGGGTCAGTACAGTTTGAAATAAAGGTGAAATAAAATTAAATTCCTTTCAAGTAAGGGTCCTGATAAAAAGTATTCATTTACAAAATAGATTCGTTGTCCATACAGGTTATTGTCCTCTACCAAGAAGATTGTATGGAGAGAAGTGTTACCACACCACCTACCCCCTCCTCTTCACCCACAACCAGTTCATCAACAATGCAACCTGCAAAGACTCGAACCCGATTGCAAACTTAACCTCCACCGACGAAATAGTGATAACCAGCATGTTGGATTCATTGCAAACGATTGAAAACAGCTCCTACCATGCAATATCAAACACCACTAAATATTGTTCCCAATACGTTGCCACCAAGCAGGTCAATATAACTCAGGTGCAACATTGGCCAAGCATTGTGCCAGGGACGCTGCCAAGACCGCGTGATTTCCAATCTCATCCCCATGACTGCACCAGTGCTGCTGTGGTTTGCCACCAATCTGCTTTGATATTCCAACCAACCGTCAGAGTTGAGGTGAATTTTGTTGCATTTTAACTTCTTTGTTAGATTTTAACCTGAAAGTTTGACAAGATAGCTCAGTGGGTTAGTACGTCGCCTTTTAGCTGATGGGTTGCAGATTCAAAACTGGTCGCTAGCTAGTTGGTTGTGTTCTTGGCCAAGGCACTTAACAGGCATTGTTTAATTTTAATGAAATATCCGGTTGTACCAATTGAAAGAGCGTCTGAACCATACAACACACACTTGTAATAGCTCCGGCAACTGAACGGTGGGCGCGAGGTGATCTGACGATTATCCGCGTGTTAACGCCCCTTGCGTTTTCATTTAAATAGATAAACATTAATATCAAATCCTAAGTTGGTGTCCTCAGGCTAACTTAGGCTAAGTGTCCCTAGGCTAAAGTTAGTGTCCTTGGGCTAAATACATTTGTTTTGACCCACCTAAATATTATCCAATAAGTGTTTAATGTTAATATTTATAGCTGCGTATAAACCCAACCTCTCTAGATTTATAATCGGGTGTTTTTGGTTTCTTCGCCCACCATGTATGTTATGGAAGCTAGATAAGAAGTTGTAACATATACACGTCGTGACACACATAAACACTGATATAGCTCTTTCAACCTAAAATTAGTTGACATCTATGTAGTGTTTTAAGTTCATCCTCATTAAAAACTCATATAATCAATAATTTTTCTTTAGTTTTTTTGTAAAAAGAAAAACTAGTCTTTAGGTTAGCAGAACTATAGCAGAGACCAGTAATTAATTGCAGTTATTGCTTTTGGATCTTGCCTGAAACCCCTTTTCACACTGTATTTTAATTGTATCCCCCAAATATAATTCCATATCATCCTAGGTTGTATTTGCATTACACTCTGTGTGTGCTGCAATGGAGTTGGCACATTATCGTGACGCCCTTCTCTTGACGGCAGCATCTGTACGATCCAACAGGAAGAATCTCTGCTTTGTTCACAGGATGCTTAACAAGACATCTTCATATTGCGCAGATGATGTTGGCCAATTACGCCAGGTATCGACATAATGTTGCATGAGCTTTGTGGAGTAGTGGTAACAATGGGGACAATACAACCTGAATTGGATTTCCTATTCTAGTTAGGTGGTTTGTGTGTCATCTTTCAGTCGAAGGGTTGAAGGTTCAAAACTGATAGCTAGTAGCTTGTGTCATTGAGTAGGGCACTTACCAGTCAACACCTTAACCCAGTAAATTGATAGGTTCTACTAAAATTAAAGATATTAACCCTATACAACACACTGCAATAGCTTTGGTAACCTCATATGTGTAATATCACTTAACAGTCTCAAATCATCAATATCCAATCCTATCCATGTAAAAAAAAGGAAAAATATTCTTCTAGGAAAAATATTGGAAATTAAATAACTTTGGCCTAAAACTTTGCAGTTTTCCAAGAACATAACAACCAACCACACAATTGATGTGGCCTCATTAAAGGAATATATTAGGGGGTCGACAGGAAAAAGGTTGTTTGTTGTATTTGCGACATCATCTGTGGGGAGTATTACTTCACAAGTGGAACAATTGAAGAACGAGTTGGCTGGAAAAGGATCATTGTTTATATTGGGTGAGATCATACAGTGCTTTGTGTGTGGCTTCTTATGCCTTCTTGTGTCTTCTTGTGCATGCTTGTGTGCGTGTATATGATTGTGTGCTTGCTTGCATGTTCTTGCTTGCTTGCATGTGCATGCTTGCTTGTGTGTGCATGCTTGTGTGCGTGTGCATGCTTGCTTGTGTGCATGCTTGCATGCGTGTGCATGCTTGCTTGTGTGCATGCTTGCGTGCATGTGCATGCTTGCGTGCGTGTGCATGCTTGCTTGTGTGCATGCTTGCTTGTGTGCATGCTTGCTTGTGTGTGCATGCTTGCTTGTGTGTGCATGCTTGCTTGTGTGTGCATGCTTGCTTGTGTGTGCATGCTTGCTTGTGTGTGCATGCTTGCTTGTGTGTGCATGCTTGCTTACGTGTGCTTGCTTGTGTGTGCATGCTTGCTTACGTGTGCTTGCTTGTGTGTGCATGCTTGCTTGTGTGTGCATGCTTGCTTGTGTGTGCATGCTTGCTTGCGTGTGCTTGCTTGTGTGTGCATGCTTGCTTGTGTGTGCATGCTTGTGTGTGCATGCTTGCTTACGTGTGCTTGCTTGTGTGTGCATGCTTGCTTACGTGTGCTTGCTTGCTTGCGTGTGTTTGCTTGTGTATGCATGCTTGTGTGCGTGTGCATGCTTGCTTGCGTAGTATGTTGCTTGTGTGTGCATGCTTGCTTGCGTGTGCTTGCTTGTGTATGCATGCTTGCTTGCGTGTGCATGCTTGCTTGTGTGTGCATGCTTGCTTGTGTGTGCATGCTTGCTTGTGTATGCATGCTTGCTTGCGTGTGCATGCTTGCTTGTGTGTGCATGCTTGCTTGTGTATGCATGCTTGTGTGCGTGTGCATGCTTGCTTGCGTAGTATGTTGCTTGTGTGTGCATGCTTGCTTGCGTGTGCTTGCTTGTGTATGCATGCTTGCTTGCGTGTGCATGCTTGCTTGTGTGTGCATGCTTGCTTGTGTGTGCATGCTTGCTTGTGTATGCATGCTTGCTTGCGTGTGCTTGCTTGTGTATGCATGCTTGCTTGCGTGTGCATGCTTGCTTGCGTATGCATGCTTGCTTGTGTGTGCATGCTTGCTTGTGTGTGCATGCTTGCTTGTGTGTGCATGCTTGCTTGTGTATGCATGCTTGCTTGTGTGTGCATGCTTGCTTGTGTGTGCATGCTTGCTTGTGTATGCATGCTTGCTTGTGTGTGCATGCTTGCTTGTGTGTGCATGCTTGCTTGTGTATGCATGCTTGCTTGCGTGTGCATGCTTGCTTGTGTGTGCATGCTTGCTTGTGTATGCATGCTTGCTTGTGTGTGCATGCTTGCTTGCGTAGTATGTTGCTTGTGTGTGCATGCTTGCTTGCGTGTGCTTGCTTGTGTATGCATGCTTGCTTGCGTGTGCATGCTTGCTTGTGTGTGCATGCTTGTGTGCGTGTGCATGCTTGCTTGCGTAGTATGTTGCTTGTGTGTGCATGCTTGCTTGCGTGTGCTTGCTTGTGTATGCATGCTTGCTTGCGTGTGCATGCTTGCTTGTGTGTGCATGCTTGCTTGTGTGTGCATGCTTGCTTGTGTGTGCATGCTTGCTTGTGTGTGCATGCTTGCTTGTGTATGCATGCTTGCTTGTGTGTGCATGCTTGCTTGTGTGTGCATGCTTGCTTGTGTGTGCATGCTTGCTTGTGTGTGCATGCTTGCTTGTGTATGCATGCTTGCTTGCGTGTGCTTGCTTGTGTATGCATGCTTGTGTGTGCGTGTGCATGCTTGTGTGTGCGTGTGCATGCTTGTGTGTGTGTGCGTGTGCATGCTTGTGGGTGTGTGTGCATGCTTGCTTGCAGTGCTTGTGTGTGTGTGTGCATGCTTGTGTGCGTGTGCTTGCTTTTTCCTTAAGGTTACACATTGCTGAAGTGCTCGGCAATTACATTGTGAATGGTTGGTTTGTGTGGATTCATATGCTCAATAAATTCAGAGATTTCCAAGTTTAGTAATATTTCAATTGATTCAGGCTTCTGCAGTGCTACAGAGAACCAGATATCGAATTTAACAAGTCACACTGCATACGTCCCATTGAATGCTTCACTTTCAGCCCTTAAAACTGCCAAGTTGGAGGGAAAATTCCTCAAGTTTTTGTTCGGTTGGTGCTTCAGTTTTGTCTGTTTTTAATGGGGGTGTTGGTTGTATAACCTCTAAATCTCATATATCATTTGTTTGTAGTCAAGTTTAGTTAGTTTGTTTTTTGTTTTTCTTCTATACATTAAAAATAATAGCACAATTATTTTAAGTTAAGGAGACAAAATAAAACGGCAAAACTACATTAGTTAAAACACGTCAGTGAATAGACACATTACAAATTAGAAAAAAAATGACGTGGCTGTTAAACTTTACATTCATAAAAATAAATTACAACAGAACAACTTATATCAAAATTAATTAAATTTTATGTTATTTAAGCATTGAATAAAAGTGTGCAAGTTAAAATATATTTGCCACATAGGAGGGGAAAGTATGTTTTACAGATTGGACACAATATGGAACACGTTTTATCACTATAATTAAAAAATGCAAAGAACTTTTCTCATGTGGGCATTCGTTAGAATATTTTATTTTTACTGTCATAAATTTTATTTTCACTGTCGTAATACTAAGAGTTTCTGCAGGATGTTGTATGAGGTTAAGTTGATGTACTTTAAGTGCTTTGTATAAGCACACAATTTCCTAGTTAGCGACCAGTTTCAATCCTACTTTTGTTCTGATCTCCAGACAGCGTTTTTTTGGAAATGGTCACTTTTAGAAAGACAAAGCACTTAACGGACATCACCTGGACCCTTTAGGTCAATTGTGTAGTATTGGTTCTGTGGTTGGGTTGTTTAACAGGCTGAACTAGAGTATAAACGTTGACTTGAAAATATGTTAATCATCCACTGACCATGTGCTTAACATCGGCAGGTTCTGTTGAAATGAAGAAATCAACCGCTTGTCACAATGTAACTTGTAATAATGGGAATTGGTGATGTCACTACTACAGGCTACCAGTGCTTGTGCAAGGAAAACTCACTGGGTCCAAACTGCCAGTATGGTATGTTCATTTTGTTCTCTGGCTTAAATCGCAAACTGTTTTAATATTAAATGGATAAATTTCTAGAATTATTTATTAGATATTTGGATAAAACATTCAGGTTTATCATCATGAATGTGAAAACACAATGGACATTATCACATTGATATTGAAAATTACCTTGCGCGTTAACAGATCTCTTGCAATGTGTTGTGTATGATTGGGACTTCCTTTAGTTTTATGGAAACCCATTGATGGGTTCAGAAGATGTCGCTAACAGCTTTGCTTATATAAACAAATGACTAGCCATTGACCAGTTTTGATGCCTGAACTCTTCGGCTGTTAAATGTCACACTAAGCCACCAAGCTATATGGTTGGAAAGATGTTTTGTTTACATTTGCAGATTATAATAAATAAGACAAGTATTTTGTGGTCATTCTTATACAAACATAAGTTGTGTCTGTTGCTTTATTCATGGGGGATTAAATTGAATTGTATATAATAATGTCCCCAGTGGATAAATATCATGTAAAACTGCAATTTCGGATAACCCAAATATGGCCAAGTTAAGGTCTAAAGTCCCACATTTTTCCAAGAGTCTTTTTGTATGTATGGGGCAATCTATGTATTTTCTAAAACTATTTCATATTCATTTTCATATTTTTGGATACAATTTTGACTGCATTTAGGATTACTGCATTTTGACAACTGAAGTATTAATTGTTTTATAGCCAATTGAATTTTAATATGTGTTCCTACATTTTAGAAAGTCCTGTAATAAGATGTGGTTCATCCGGCATCTCATTTGAAGTTGACGCAAAGTATGTGAGAGAAAGATTCAGTATGAACACAAGCAGTGTTGCCGTGTTCTTCAGTGGATTTGGAAACACAAGCAAATGCAGCACAAGCAGTGTTGCCCACAACACGCATGGCGCTTCAGTATACAGGTATGTGTGGAAGCCGTATAATGGATTGCAACGAGTAATTAAACATTCTTTGAAAGCTTCTGCTGCAGATACAATGTGCTATGTTTTATAAGATATGATAGCATGTTATCCCCATTAATGGGAAAACCAAGGGGGGCAATTGTCATATCACCTCGCGCCCATTTTCGGGTTAACAGAGCTATTGCAGTGTGTTGTGTATGATAGACACGTTCCTTCAATTTAGTATTAATCCGCTGGGTACAGTTAATGTCTGTTAAGTGCCTTGCCCAAGAACACAACCAATCAACTAGCTAGCAACCAATTGTGAACCTGCAAACATTCGGCTGAAAGGTGACGCACTAAACCACCATACTAATCTTTCAGATAGATTACCTTAAAGAGAATGGTTAAGCAACAGCACAAAACTGATATTTTATAATCCATCTCAATAACAATGTTACAATAAACTGCGATATTTATGTTTTATAGTGATTGCGTCACATTTATGAAGTAAAAAAATCATGGTTTCTTACTTAAATTTTTTTTAGCATGGATAAATTAATAATTCAAATAGAACAGTTTTGTTCACCACTTTCATAGCAGTTTATTTACACGATTATGTCCCATAGACTGCAGGCCACGCTTCCTTTCCACCTATGTGGGCTGAAGGTGGAGGTGGGAACATCTGGGATCAGAGTATCTGGTTCAATAGACATTGACACCCCATCCCCCAACCCCATAGCTTCATACAACATTCCCATCGGTAACTTTACATGTTCATATCGCGCAACCTACAACCTTGGTATCGACTCCACCAATCTAACGAAACCGTACCGTGTTACTCAACAGGACAGGTGAACCAGTGTTTTTTTCTACTTGAAGTAATTTTGTATTGAAATTATTTGGGATGGAGAAATATGTTTGTTTTATCCCTTGTGAAAGAAAAACCCAATATTACAAGCGCAATCATCAGATTATCTTACACCCACTGTCAGGTTACTGTAGCCCTTACAGTTTGTTATGTATGATTGAGATGACAATATGTTAAAACCAATAATCCGCTGATGTTCGGGGCAATGTCCGTTAAGTGCATTGCCCAAGGACACAACCGACTAGCTGATGATTAATTTTGAATCTGCTGACTTGCTTATGGCCAGTTTCGATTCCACAACCTTTCATCTTAAATGCGTCGCACTAACCCCTTAAGCTATTCCTTTGGGATATTTTCTTATGTATGAGTAGGTTATTTTTAATTGTTTCTTTAAGAGTTTAATTGGAAGTAATGGTTATTAATGTTAGGGGCAGGCAATTATTAGAGCTATTTAATTCAATTAGTTGAATAGCTTTAGCATCCAGACTGTATTCTAATATAAAACTCTGTAAAAATTATATTTTGTTGCTATTTTTGCTGTAACATTGAAAATAGTATTGAACATGTGATATTTCTAGCAACTTCTTCAACCTAAAAGGGGATGGGCAATTTATAGTTGACCTGCAGTTTTATCGTGACGTTCACTTCACCCAAGCATTGCCCAGTGTTCCAGTGATGGTTGTAGGGTCCCCGATATATGTTCTTGTGCATTCTATGGTTCCAACGGATACCAAGTTATTCATGAAGTCTTGCGTGGCTTCACCCAACCAGGTCTATCACCCAAGTTCGAACATGCTTGTTCCTTTGGTTACAAACAGGTATGTGCCAAATTGCCAAGAATTGGAATTTTTAAAGCAGTGTGGATAGTTAAATGTGTTTTTTTTGTACTTTTTTCCAGTTGTATTATATTCAATTTTAGTAAATTATGTTAGTATTTAATTAAGAGTATTAGTATAAAACAGGGGTATGGGAAAATAGCCGAAGCATTATATTCTTCACAGCCCTCCAATTACTTCTAAAATGTGATAACAGTATGTGGCGTGGTGTCCTACCAATATCCATTTTTTAAAGATTCCATTCGATTAAAACGACATACTTTGTTTTTACCCCATCTTTTTGAGTCACACTCGTGGCATGTCCAATCGCCAGGTGTTTAGTAAGAATGTCAAATGTCCAATCATGTTAAAACCTTTTACTATTGTTTCAATAACTGACATTTTTGTGTGTTTGCCTTATCCCTTATTATATAAAAAAGCAATTGGTTTGGTTTTTCTCACATAAAAGACAAATCTTTAATGGAACAAAATTGACTTGCTGTTTACTCGTAATATTCTATTCTTTATTCTTTATTCATGTTTATCCCCGTGAATGGGAAAACCTAGGGGGTTATCACACGGGCAATCGTCAGATCACCTAGCGCCCACCGTCGGGTTACCGGAGCTATTGCAGTGTGTTGTATCCTTCAATTTGGTAGAACCCATTAATCCGCTGGGTTCAGGCAATGTCCGTAAAGTGCCTTGCCCAAGGACACAACCGTCTAGCTAGCGACCAGTTTCGCACCTGCAACCTTTCGATTGAAACGCGACGCACTTAACCGCTAGACCATCGGGCCGGACGTAATATTTAACAGCATGAACCAGACTGTGGACAAGTATTTGGTTTATTACTTTAAAGTAAGCACAGCACAAAATTAACATAAGAAATGGTTGTTATTATCAATAAATAATTTATTAGATTCCTTCTTATTTGAACCAATAGGATATTCATGTTTATCCCCGTCCTTTCCAGTTGTTTGTCCAACAAGGGCGTTCCATCCACGATAATCAAAGTCAGCGATTCAAGTTTGAAATTCAGTTTCTCTGTGTTTCGCTGGAGAACCAACCCAACTGACATGGTTTATATTTTCTGCTTCGTCAAGATCTGTAAAAAGATGGATCCAAACTGCCAACCGGTAAGAGCTTGGTAAACTATTTCATTTGGTTTTAATTAAATTTTGTTTGCTCAATAATGTTCTTTCGCTTAGGTTTGGCGGCCGCGTCCGCTATATTTATTAAATTATATCCTTTTTCTTTAATGACGTGTTTTAACGACTGTTCGTTTTGCCAACTTTTCTTGTTCCCGTGTTTTGATAGGATTTGTTTGCCATATTTAATAGTGGGACAAAATTAAATAAACTGAACTAGACTAGCACATTAATTTTGTCGTTTATTTCGATAATATCTTAATTTTACATGGATAGTTTGTCAGTCCATTGTCCTACATTATGGTAGGTTATCCATAAAATAGTTCCAAATTGAATGTCATTTTAAACAGACTTTTTATTTAAAAGTATTAAAACCAACCTAATGGAAATTGGTTAAATTGAATTGAAGTTTTTTAATGAACAAAATATAAGGTAGAACCCATACCCATCTTCAACTATTTTTCGGTAAATCTCCAGAAGCGCAAGACCAAAAAATTCCTTTACCAGCATACTTGACCCTTCAAAAAACACATCATCTTTATTTATAAGAGAGTGTATTTCACCCTGTTACTGTCTGAACGTAGCGTTGTGAATTATTTGTTTTGTTAGTCATTAGATTTAATTAGATTGCATTATATTTTAGTCTGACTGGTAAATTAGTGTTACGCCTTTCAGCCGAAGGGTTTTGGGTATAAAACTGATCGCCAGCTAGTTGGTTGTGTCCTTGGGTGGACATTGCCTAAACCCAGCGGATTATTGGGTTCTACCAAATTGAAGGAACGTGTCAATTATATACAACACACTGCAATTAACCAAGTGGTGGGCGCGAGGTAATCTGACGATTGCCCGTGTGTTAACCTCCTTGGCATTCACGGGGATAAACATGAATATCCTATCCTAATGCATTGATTGAATGATAGAATTGTGGTAATGCTGGCCGGAAACGTCGGTCGGTGGGCAAAGAACAAGAACCACCCAGCTACTTGCTTCCATCAGAGTTGCAGGTCCTCTACCTTCTAGCAACCTATCACTTCCAGGTACAACCAAGTTTATTCCTGTTTGTTTAAGTAAATTTTAAATTACTTAAAATAGGGTATGATATTCATGTTTTGGTACCCTAATGGAAAAATGTAGAGAAATGGTCTGGCATGAAACTGATTCGACAGATTAGTCTGGTCGTTAAGTACGTCGCTTTTCAGCTGAAGACGGTTGTGTCCTTGGGCAAGGCACTTTATGTACATTGCCTGAATCCAGCGGATAAATGGGTTCTACCAAATTGAAGGAACGTGTTCATACACAACACACTGCAATAGCTCCGGTAACCCAATGATGGGCGTGAGGTATTCTGACGATTGTCCGTGTGTTAACCCCTTGGTTTTCCCATTAATGGGGATAAACATAAATATTCTATCCTTGTTCCTCTGAGTGGTAAAATTGAGGGCAATGTTATCACACCGGCATGTTATATTTTTTTATGAGTACAAACATTACTGCACTCTACTGATTTGGCTGAAAAGCGGACGCTCATCCACCGAGTTATTTGACTTGACAATACGAGTTTATGTAAACCCACTTGTGAATTACACCTCAATTGGTTAATGGATAGAGTTATTAATGGGGTTATTATACTGACAATCATGAGATTATCTCACACCAACCATTGGTATAACAGAGCTTTTAAAGTGTGTTGTGTATGATCTGTTCTTTTAGAGATTTAGTGCAACCTATCGATCTATTGGGTGACTGCTAAGTTATTCAAGGTGTCTTGTCCAAGGACAAAACCAACAAAAAAGCCACCAGTTTCAAATATACATTTTTTCTTCAGAAAGTCTACCAACCACCAAGCTATTATATACCAGTAATTTACAACTTATTTTAGCTCAAATAGGTTTTAACAGCCTCAACTAACCTTTATTTTATTTTAGTTTATTTTGTGTTTCCACGATTAAAAACACAAAAAAGAACCTATGTTAAAATTTGGAAAAAAAAGTAAAAAAGTAAAAATGGCAAAATGACAGGAGTTAAAACACGGGGACATCCAAACCTAAAAAATAAAAAAATAAAA
>CH002142.1:478332-495837 GCA_000149265.1 Ciona savignyi | reverse complement strand
CTCCAAACCTAAAAAATAAAAAAATAAATGTGTATAAAAGAGTACACTAAGCCTAAAAGAAAAGTGTGCAGGTAAAGTGATCCCGTGCAATGCAATTATTACTTTAAACGTTACAGGTGATCATGGCAACCATACCAGGGATGAGGATGAAGGGTCCTCCTCTTCTTCCAAGGAGGAGACCTGTTTGAATCCCAATCTTCTGGCGCTCCTCACATTCATCACCTTCATATTCTTTTCCTCCATCATCGTCGTCATTCTGCATCTCACAAGATCACAGAGCATGGAAGAGTATGCAAAGTGGGTGGATCCATGTATGGTTTTGTAAGCTGATGGGTGGTAGGTTCGAAACTGGTCACTAGTTAGTCGACTGTCAACATTACCGTACCGGTTGGTCTAGTGGTTTAGTGTGACCACTTTCCACCGAAAAGTTCCAGATTCGAAACTGGTCACTAGCTAGTCGGCGGTGTCGTTGGGCAAGGCACATTACGGACATTGCCTGAACCAACGGATTAATGGGTTCTAACAAAATTGAAGAAATGTGTGAATCATACACAACACACTGCAATAACTCCGGTAACCTGATGGTGGGCGCGAGATAATCTGATGATTGCCCGTGTGGTAACCACCTTGGTTTTTTCATTCAAGAGAATAAACCTGAATATCCTATCCTAATATCCCGGAAAGACTGTCCTGAACGACAGCTGTTAAGAGCATGATTATAACTAGCGACTAGTTGGATGGTTGTGTCCTTCGACAAGGCACTTTGGCGGGGTAGGTTGGTTAGTGGGTTAAAACTGGAACAGTATCTTAATTATATATATAACACAGTGCAATAACCCCGCTAATTTGAATCGCTGATATCTCCTGTCATAGCACCCCAACCATCCCCGCGTTTCCCCAACTTAACATTAAACACGGATGGTCACATCCTACTGTTTATAATGTTAAATCTATTTCAACGAGTAAAATTTGTACCCAGACATGTGACAAGCCGGTACTTCGGGGGTGTGCGGATCCAATATCTGTTGGAAGTCGCACAGAACGATAGAGGTGATTATATTTAGTTGTGCAGAACCTATATATCCACATTAGGTTGCCTTGGTGTTATGCAATAAACTGGTCAAAAATCTTATTTTAATCCAAACTTAATCTATAATATTTAGTCCATAAATTTTTTGTTTCCATGATGAAAAAACGAAGCAAGACCTTTGATAATAATTTGGAAAACGGAAAAAAACGGGAAAACGACAGTCGTTAAAATATGTCTACAAACCTATCGATTAATATTGCCACGATAAACGTTGTTATTACGGAAATACATATATTTAATGCGTTGTTGGCGAAAAAATTCCCAACACTTCGGATAGATTCGTAATTGGTAATATCCGTGTTACCGGAGTTTACTTAAGAATCTTGCTCGAGCTATGCCACAATTACGGTTCTCCTTACCTTTCGTCCCCAGGTAAAACGTGTTTACGACTGTAGTTTCCTAGTTTTATCCTGCTTTTTAACATAACTGCTGTTTTAATGTATTAAAAAACTTAAACTTAAAAATAAAACTAAGGTAAAGTAACCATTAAAAAACCCGGTATCCCGTGATATTGTTTTGCATAACGGCATTGTAGACCTCACTAATAGTTATGACGTACACTTAGTTGTGACGTAGAAACGTAGATTCGCAACTGCGTGGGAATTCCAGCAACCAATATTACAGCTCACTGAGAACTTTGTTTACAAAGCTACACGTAGTAATGGGTGCTATATCCGTATAGTAAGGCGTTGTCTAACACCCTGGGAAACTAAAAATGAAGTGCTGTCTTGTGTAAATTTGTTTGCGTAGTCTCAGTCACCAGGTGTTAACTTGTCTGGTTGGGTCTTCCCACACAAGAGGTTACACATGTCCGAGAAGTTATTTCAGTTGATATTGTATTGAACATCGTGTGTGCTTGGTGACGTGCTAGGCTAATGACGTCAATCAAATCGGATTTGTTTTATTTTCATTTCATAGATGCGAGGTCAATATGAACTTTAATAAAATGGCTGGAAATTAAAATCAACCAACCTTAGTCTAATTGCACGTTGTTACGATATATAATAAAATATGTGTTATGTAAACGTAGATATAATAAATATTTATGATGTAGATGTACCATGTACGTTTACTATAATTGTTTATAGTAAAACTGGTAGAAAAAGGAAAATTAACGAAACTGTACTTCGCAATTTGGCACATTATAAAGGATAATACACGAATGATTTGGTTTAACTCGCTCAAGGCATTTAACACCTTCTATATATACAGCTCAAGTGGGCGACTCGAACCCGCCAAATGCTGCCCCCGACGCCCCAAGCACAACCCCACCCGCCAACTTACCACGCAGACATAGAAAACCCTTCTCCACCTTTCTTGGCAGTGAGAGTAGCGCGACTCGGTTATAACAATCCATCTTTTCTACTCCGTTCGTTTGAAGTCCATGTTTTTTGTTTATTTTGTTTAACGATTCCGTTCCCCAATACATTTTGTATGCTGATTGCGTTGTGTGCTTTTTGATACCAGTGGAATTGGAGAAATTGTATTAAAAGAATTCGAGGTAAACTTTATTATCGGAAAGTTGGTCGACGACTACGTAAATGGGAGAAATTAACTTTTAAATGTGACGTAGATGGATTATCCGACGTTGTTACTAAAAACAACCATTCGGAGCTAGTAACAAAAAATGTGTGTTGCCATTTCTCCGGCACTGAAAGTCGGGTAGGAAAAATGTGTGTTGCCATTTCGTGCTTAAGCACGTCGTATCGCTCGTAAAGAATTCGTAAAATAGCTATTAACCGGTTAACGGTACCGCCTACAAAAGCACCTGCGTTCGTTGCCCTTTATTGGTGCGTCATTCCACCAAAGAAGTATGTATTCCCGGAATAAAGCTGCTTAGTAACTCTTATATCGTCAGCATGACACACTATTTTTATATATTAAAAATCACGTAATTTTGTGTATTGAAACAGGTAGGGCTGAAATGTACATTCGTACTACGTCACGTAAGTTACACCCGTAACGTATTATTTCATAAAACGAATTTAAACCCAAACTGTTAACGTTTTTATTAACTACGACGACGGTACCTTTGGTGGAATTTGATCCTTGCACCCCCGGGTCCAAACTCAGTATTCGTGACCTTTGCCCTAGTGACAACACCGGGTTCGAAATATGTAGTGAAGTATAACTTTATGATATTTGAGACACCCAATTAACGGAGTAACGTGCTTACTAGTGCCACTTGATGCTCCACAGCTAAAACAAACTATTATCACTTAATTGTTCTGATTACAATAAGAGATTTTTGACTTTTTCTCGTATTTGAGTAATAGGTTTGTGTTTGCAGGTATTTAACCTAGGAATAGAGCATTATGTTTCAGTACCAAGTTAACAAAAGAATTGTTTGGTGATTTCTTTTACGCCTAGTGAACGAGTATGCTGGAAGCAAACACTAGGGATTGTTAACGGTGGGTTAACGTCCTTTCTACATAGACCAACCAATGTAAGCTTTTCATCATAAAATAAATTCTTTGGGAAAGTAATTTGGTTCATTCGGATTGGACATAACAACTGTAGGTTTAGTATATAGTGTGTCACCACGGCTTGACATGTATGTCTGCATATGCGTAGGTTTTAATGAGCGAAAACAAATTTATATTGTAAATCCATATTGAATGCTTTACCACCAGCTGCGCGCGAAAGAATAACAACTACGTGAAAGTATTTCAAGAGGATATTTAAAATAACTCGGTAGTGAAAAACATTCGAGACCAGATGGTTAACTGTGTACCTTATTATGGCTATCACGAATTAAAGCCCTCAAGCCAATGTAGCTGTTTCCTGTTGGAATCTATTAGTTGGCAGCTACATATGCAGTTTTTGTATTCAGACGGAATTTACTAGCTTCGAGGTTGAATTTACCAGTGGATATATATTGTTTTGATGACAGTGTATTATTTCAGCGAGTAAATACCACTTAAACGTTGCACTATTTACGATGGGAACATAGGTTGTCTCAAATCTGCTTCCAACTAAATGTATTGCTGAAGTAAGGTCAATTTGAATGGAAGGAGATTTGTTTACGGCGAAACGCAATGAAACGAAACGATTGTCCGCCATCTTTATAAGTATAACCACGCTACTCGTACGCATTGTGTTTTGAATCGGCCAAAGTTTGGCTTGTTATTGTTAAAGTATTTAAAACTTGTCTAAAATGGAAAAAATATGGAGTCTTTCAATTGAACCAATAATTTACTTTAAGCAAATTCCTATGTTTTAAATATTAACGACATGAGTAATATACCCAGTGACCAATATTAGAGAAACCAATTTAGCTTTAACCTTTATATGAGTTTACTAATTTGATCAAATGTAGACATTCTATTCAAAATTGCTTACCATTCTAATCCTAGTAATAAAAGTGTCCGAAAATATGATACTTTAAAGACAACGTCTTGATTAAAAACAACAAATATATAGTTCTATACACTTACCTATTTACATAGACCAATCATTTAAATATAACTGCAGAATGTTATAGTATCGTATGTAAACATTATTAATTAAGGTTAATGAAATCACATTGTTTCCGAATAATCTACACAATATTTGTTAAGTTTATAGTGATGCAGTAATCTACGGTGAGCATCATAATGGCGAGACAATGATATTGTTACAAAACAGACACTTCTTTTCTCATTGCTAGTAAATTACTATGCTTATCCACGATTGCGAGCGTACACAAACGCACCATCCATGGACAGTAATGGTCGAAAGTGTTGTTTGGACACACTAAGTTAAGTTAACCTCGATTCTAATTATAAATACACCTGTTCTATATTTGTATTTGCGTCATATGAACAACGAATACGCAGTTTGTGGTGAATAAATTAATTGTAAATAAAACTGGACGCTTCGTGTTGCAACAATAAATATATAATTGACACGTCGTTATTTATGTTTATTAAAGTCTAGCCTTTATGAAATAAAGAAAACAAAATTAAACACATTTAAATATACGAAGTGTGATTCTGCATACCATTTTACTAAAATTGTATTGATATTTATTATGTTTGCCACTCATGCATTTTTTATTGCAGTAGGTGTTACGTATTTTTTGTTTTTAATGCTGGTAAAGGTGTGAATAATGTATCAATTACCACTAAGCAACAATTCGTTCAATATGCTGGATACCATGGGGAATTCAACTGTAAGTACCGAAATCGAACAAACTTTTATTTTTATGTCCTATCGGGTAGTCAGACCTTTACGCGTGTCGTTAATCACCTCGTGCCTACAGTCAAGTTCCTGGAGTTATTACAGATGTGGGTGGTTGATGTTCTGTAGGTGGTAAGCCGGGATTTATCAACAGGTGTTAAGTCTGTGTGGTGGTTTGACCTTTAACCGACTAGTGGTGTGATATTAACCGGCCGCCAGAAAGTGGTGGTGTCCTTGAGCGGGAGTTGGCCGGGCCCCAGCACGGTTTAATGATTCAATAACAATTCCAGATGTTGTTACCATCTGGCGTACTAAGTAATTTAAAGATTTTTGGGTTCAACCCTCCACATACATATCAGCAGTCTAATGGTTAGGACTAAAAATTGCCAAATAGTTTCGTGGGTTAGTGTCGCCTATTTGCCCAATGGTTTTAGGTTCGAAACTGGTCGCTGACTAGTTGGGTTCTTCGGTACTTAGCATACATCATTTGGATCCAGTGAATTTTTGGGTTCTACTAAAACAAAAGAAACGAATCAATCAAGTACAACACACTGGAAACGCTATGGTGACACGAAGGTGGACTCGAGAAAAGGAGATAATTTGACCACTTCCCATGTGATACCGCACCCTTACGTATTCGCGGGTAATCTGATAACTGTCCGTGTGATAACGCCCTTGCATTTTTCCCGTTCTCAGGGATACAACATGAATATCCTATCCTATTACACAATGATTGGTTTATTCAATAAATTTAACATTGTCATCGCCTAATGGTTATGGCCACCATTTTTTTAACCAAGCCAAGTTTCGATCCCATGATGGGCTCGTCACTAGGACCGTTTTTTGTATAGTAGTTGGTATATGTATCGGTCGCGTTAACCGTTCGGCCACACGACCGTACTAGAGCCACCAAATTCACCTAAATCGCTCAACAGATGGTAAACGCGACTCCCTTCGACCCAGTAGCTGCCGCGAAAGCCAAAATCAAAGAAATTTATATCGGCCATTGTAAGAATGATCCCCTACCGTCGGCCAGGACAATTGTACAAAGTGAGTAGCTCTATTTTACCACGAAGTTCTTTTTCAATGTCAGGTTTAACGGCCACGTCTGTTTTTCTTTTTATGTCATACCATATGTAAACAAGCGTGACTACTTTAGTTTTGCCATTTATTGCTACTTTTTATTATTTTAACCTTTTTTTCTCTTTATAACTGTAACGAAGTAGTAAAAAAATAAACCAAAATAAACTAGCAATAAAACGCAAAATTTTTATAAACTTGGAATTTGTGGTTATGACGAAGCGTGTACCACTTACTTAGCAAAGTGACTGTATAAGCTTTCCCGACAAAAGTAAAAATCGGTCGTTTCTTGAAATGTTTTCCAGATATGGACACGAGCGGTTTGGTGCTGCACGTCGTTTTAATCGTCATGGCAACCCTAACCGTTGCGATTTTTATTGAAGAAGTTTTCTACCTCAAGTCAAACCTGAAATTATCATACAGACGAAGGTTGTCTATATTGCAGGTAAGCTATCTCAACTGATGTGGAGATATGTTCGACCGATTAGCTTGGTGGTTACTATGTCGCCTTCAGCCGAAAGGTTGCAGGTTTGATACTGGTCGCTAACTAGTCGGTTGTGTCCTTGGGCAAGGCATTTAGCAGACATTACCTAAACCTAGTGGAATGACAGTTTTTAATTTATTAAAAGGACATGTAAATCATAGACAACACACTGCAATAGCTTCGGTAACCCGACGATGGGCGCTAGTCTTACAATTACCTATGTGTTAAACGCCCATTGCGTTTCCCCATTCAAAGGGATAAATATGGATATCCTCGTAACAAACCACTAAACTAAGAATGCTGATATATAGATACACGTAAAGTAACTTACCAACCACCAGGCAGGCATCCCACCCGTATTCGCTGTATCGTCGGTGGTCGGTTGTTTCTTCCCTGCCGGCAACGTGATGATTGACTTCGTGTGTTCAGTGTGAGTTAATTGTGAAGCGATGATACACATGTTTATGTGGCCTATGTTGCTGTGTGGGCGACCCGATAACCATGGCAGATTAAAAAAATATATATAGCTCCGACAATACAATAGTTAAAAATTGATTTCCATCAATTGATTCGCTTCTGACCAAAATGCCTCCTTATAAAGTAACGCTCATATATCCACCCAACCATATTTTATTCCAGTGTCGTATGCTGTTAATGCTCCAAAAATCGCTTATAAATTGCTTAATGCGTATCCATCGCCAGCTGGGTTTATTACCAATCTAACAATATAGAATATCAATGTTTTATTTCGGTGATTGGAAAAACGTAAGGGGGTTAACACAAGGGCAATCGTCAGATTACCTCGCGCCCCTTGTCGGGTTAACAAACAAGTCATTGCAGTGTGTTGTGTACGATTAAGACGTTCCTTCAGTTTTAGTAGAACCCATTAATTCATTAGGTTTAGGTAATGTCTTTTTTACTGCGTTGCATAAGGACATAGCTGATCAGCTAGCTATCAGTTTCAAACCCAAACGCTTTGGATGAAAGGCGAAGCACTAACCCATCAAGCTATTTTGTTGGTCGATATATCATGTGGACTGCACCACGCAAGACACCGGCCGATTGCTTTTTATCCTATATTAAGATGTCTATGTCCAATCTTGCCTTAATGATAACTTATTCCAGATACTTCGGGATCGGTCTGCACGCATTGTTGCTACTGATGCTCAACTACTACGGAGGGTTACAGCAGTTTCTGCTTCGATTCGAAGGTCGATATTTTGAAATAAGCACCGGACCATTCTGTTGCTGTATGTTCTGTCTTCCATCGTTCAAAATGACAAAGTAGGTTGGATAAGATAGCATATTCACGTTTATCCTAGTGAGTGGGAAAACCAAGGGGGTTAACACACGGGCAATCGTCAGATCACCTCTCACCCACCGTCGGGTTACCGGAACTATTACAAGGTTGACTCTTTGGGCTTGGAATATGATGTAACAATTCCAATTGTACGTTTTTCGGCCAATATCTATGTGTGCCACTTGTTTTTTAATAACATTTAGCAAACAACTATTAAAATAGCAACCAACCGTTTGTTTACGCTTTCAATGACCATCCGACAACACTGGGTTGGAGCTATGTCCGTATAATTTTATTCTGTTTTTATATAGTCGGTACATGTATCGGTGGCGTTAATCATTGGGTCACACGACCGTTACGCTATCTCCGTTTAATGGTATTTCCAGAATATTGGTTTGGAAGTCCGAAGTTAATTACCACAAAAGCAGGTTGTTACAGTACAAATATTTTCTAGTTAAATAACTGCTAAATTAGCATTGTTGGCAATTATAATGTATTAAGGAAATAAACATTTAATTTTTTTTATCTAGCTAAGTTTCGAATCCATAATAAGCTCGTTCTTAAGACCGTTTTTTGTATGTGATTTGGTATATGTATCGGCCACGTTAACCATTCGGCCACAAGATCTTACAATATCAAATATTGAATTATTTGACCTATAACAACCTACCCTGGTAGCAACCATTGATACAAATTTTCCCCTAAAATTTATGGTGGAAATGGGTAGAACCCCATTTGTGTCCTTGGGCAAGGCACTTAACGGACACTGCCTATACACAAAGCGGAGAAATGGGTTCTAATAATTGAAGAAACGTCTTAATCATACACAACACACTGCAATAGCTCCGGTAACCCGACGGTGGGCACGCGGTGATCTGACGATTGCCCGTGTGTAAGGGACGATTTTCCCATTATATTCCCCCTTGGTTTTCCCCATTCCACGGAAATATATATCTATCCTAACCCGAGTTCCTAATCAACTTGTTATTTCAGACGGTCCTTCCAAGTACTATGGAACGCCACATTTCAAGCCGCGTTCACCAGACCAATCGTGTTGTTCTTTCAAGGGGTCGTTGGCACTGACCGCACAGTCCCTATACCCGGGGTAGGTTAAACATTGGGGGCTATACCACATGTTAAATATCATGTATTTTGCATAGAAGAAGAAATATATAAAGAAATGCATTTTATAAATATATATACGTCATCGCAACTTTAACAACCCATGTTCTAATTATAACACCCCCCTTTTAACTTTAACATCCCAGTATCCAACGAAACATCCTCCCTTTCAACTGTAACATCCCACCTTACAGATCCTGTACACGGGTTGCCTCATGGTCTCTATGTTATCAGGAATGTGGGCGTTGGTTATCTTCCGGAAAGCCTCTGCAAACTTTCTCTCAAAATTCCGCACCACCGCCAAGTTTTTTAACTTCCAAGTAAGTCTCGTTTAGAGGTCAGGCCGTTTAGCTCAGTGACTTAGTGCGTCTACTTTCAGCCATAGGGCTGCAGCTTCGAAACTGGATGCTACCTACTCGGTTGTGTCCTTGGGCAAAGCACTTAATGGACATTGCCTGAACCCAGCGGATTAATGGGTTCTAACAAATTGAAGGAACGTGTCTATCATATACAGCACACTGCAATAGCTCCAGTAACCCGGCGATGGGCGCGGGGTGATCTGACGATTGCTTGTGTGTTAACCGATAGGTTTTTCCATTTCGGGGATAAACATGAATATCCTATCCTCCTTAAAACTCCTAATTTTGTTATTCTTTAAATATAAGTTACTTTGTTTAAACAGTCTTAATACCAACTGTATATTTTCTTTTTGAAAATCAACGACTGTCTCAACCGACCAGTTAGTAGCAAGGTTCGATTCCACCACCTTTCCGGTTAAGGATAAGACGCGTTCACCATTTGAGCTAAACTTCAACAACTATGTAGTTTCTGCTTAATAGTTTCCTCAGTTTATTGATGCAACAAAATAACCAGGTTTTACATTCGACAGTTGGTTCTGCTGATAGCGAACGTACAGCCCTTTGTCATCAAGATGTGTTACATCCCATGTGTCCTGCCATACACCTTCTATACACGGAAACTGGTCATCAACTATCAAATAATGGTATTTAATACTAACTTGCTTCCTATTCTATTTAGGATAGGATCGCATATTCATGTTTATCCCCTTAAGTGGGAAAACCAAGGTGTACCCACCGTCGGGTTACCGGAGCTATTGTAGTGCGTTGTGTATGATAGACACATTCCTTTAATTTGGGGCAAATGTTCGTTAAGTGCCTTGCCCAAGGACACAACCGACTAGATAGCGACCATTTTAGAACCTTCCACCCCCTTTGGTTGAAAAACGTCGCACTAAACCACCAGACTAACCGGTCGGTTAGCGGTTAGCCTATTTCCGAGATAAATTACGAATACAGCGGTGTGACATTTGATTTCACCCTGCATATCCTAGTATTTAGCTGAAAATCTACTTAAAACAACATGAATGCAATAGCTTTATAACACCGCTGTAATAGCTCCGTCCAACATATGATAACTCGGGCATTAATGATTACATTTTCGATACTTGTTTGTACGTTCTGATGTCTCAGCTGATTTCTTAATGAACATGCAAGTGGTCTGTTAGTTTCATTCTTGTTTTTTTAAACGTTTTTATTTCAGGTAGTCGAATTTTTCATCCTGTCTCTTATCACGAGGTGTTTATATCGAACCCCGGACGACAGTTTCCAGTTGGAGCGAAAGGAACCGCAGTGAGTAACATTGTGTTGCTGTGTGATATTATATGGCGCATATTCCATGTGTGGAATAATGTTTATTGCGTGAAAGTAGTACCGGAAGGTTTTGGATAAACTAAAACCGGAAGGTTTTGTATTCAATTTCCAACCTGCTGGGCACTGCAGCAATTGCAGTGTGTTGTATAGGATTTATACTTTAAGTTTTAATAGAGCATATTAATAAGGCGATTTCCACTAATCCCCTGGCTAAGGACACAATCGACTAAATAGCGTCCAGTTTTGATTTAACGACTCTTTTGTTAAAAGACTACCCACTTCTTCCACCCGATTCAGTTATCCGTATCCAGTTTTAAATCGAATTATGAAGAAACAAAAAGCGAGTTGGGAGGGGGTGGTATATTCATGTTTATCCTTGTGAATGGGAAAACCAAGGGGGTTAAGCAGTGTGCTGTGTTTAATTCAGACTTTCCTTCAATTTGGTAGAAATCATTAATCTGCTGGGTTCAGGCAATGTCCGTAAAGTGCCTTGCCCAAGGACACAACTGACTATCTAGCAACCAGTTTTGCACCTGCAACCACAACCATTGTGATGCCGACGAGAGGAACGCCCATGCGTTCCCACCCCCGGGGAATAACCTCCATCTTATTCCATCCAATTTATTATCCGTATTTACAGTGTGGACTTACCTTCGACGAAATCATTAACTCACAATGATGTTATAATAACAAACGGGGAATTCCCTGGTGACGATTCAAACGTTTGAAACAAGACACACCACAATTTGAGGCGTCTAGCAGCTGGGATCAAAGCACAACAAGACAGATCTCAACTTGCACTTGAATATTATTTAATTCATTTCAATGTCAACACAGCGGGTGGATAATTGTAATTATTTCTTCATAATTTGTTTAATTTTTCAACGGTTCGAACCCATCTTTTTGGTTAGAAACGCTATATTTATCGGTCGCGTTAACCATTCAGCCACATGAGCGTACTCAATTTGTTTAATTAAAGAGGCAATAGCTACGGCAGCATATTTACATGATGTACACCATATGCACGTTTTGTCAAACGTACGGGTGTTCTATTGCTACAATAAACAATGATATGCTTCAAAACTTGATATATTCCGTGTGTGGAATGTTATTCAGATATGTACCATCGCAAATTTCGTCAACAAATGTCGTGTTTATCGCAAAACCAAACAATAAAGTCATAAGGCAAAGCTTTTTAAGCCCACAGTTCATCAGGCTATATCGGCACTCTAAATGTCCGTTTTTCGTCTTGGGTGATTCCCCGAAATGATTACTCTTCTCTGTCGCTCCCCTCCCGTGTGTTCGGGGGTGTTTCAGGGTTGTTCGTGGCTGAAAGTAGTTTCAAATCAATCAACAGGCTAATACATCAATTAATAGGTTAATAGCAATAGTGGGACACAAATGGGACAGACGACTGTCGTTAAGAATTAAATGTTTTTGTCCATATGAATGGGAAAACGCAAGGAGCGTTATTAAATGAGCGATCGTCAGATTACCTCGCACCCAGAGTAGGGTTACCGAATCTATTGTAGTGTTGTATAAGCATCACGCATCAACCATCCTACTAGTTTTAGTAAACCCATTTAGCCATTAATAATGGGCGATGTCAGCTAAATGTCTTTCTGAAGGACACAACCAATTAGTCAGCAAGTGGTGTTGATTCTACAACATTTCTTCTAAAAAGGCAATGCATTATTCCACCAAGCCATTCAGACGTAGTTTCAAACCCAGGACCACTGAATGTCTTACTAGTGTTGTATGCTATCTGCATATAATTTATTGGTCGCTTGGCAACACAATGTTGTGTAGATGTGGTACCGCGGTTATAATGTAAAGCACGATACAAATCCCAGTTTGATCTTATAAACGATATCAACATAGGATAAGATAAGATATTCATGTTTATCCCCGTGAATGGGGAAACACAAGGGGGTTAACACACAGGCAATCGTCAGATCACCTCGCGCCCACCGTCGGGTTACCGGAGCTATTACATTGTGTTGTATATGATTCAGACGTTCTTTCAATTTAGTAGAACCCATTATTCTGCTGGGTTCAGGCAATGTCGGTTAAGTACCTTGCACAAGGACACAACCGATGAGCTAGCGACCAGTTTTGATCCTGCAACCCTTCCGTTAAAAGTCGTCGCACTAAACCACCAGACTAACCGGAATGGACATACACATACATGGGGTGATCGAAATAACCCCCCCACACGTTGCTTACCTTTTAATGCAGTCATTTCCTCAGGGGCAGGGATTCGGGTCTCTAGTGTGGTTTCCTTGGGTGAATCTGAATGTGATCAATCGCACAAATATTTAGTTAAAATGTTAAAGCCTGGTTTCCACGACCACTGATTCAGTCTCTGTATTTGTAGACGCCGCAACCATTAAAAACTGCTGAATTTAATAGGATCGTTACTTTGGCTACTTTTAAATGTTACAGACATCTTTAAATCATTAATAGTGAATTTCTACATAAAAAAATGTTTAATTTTTCTGTGATAAGTTTTGAGCCGTTTATGCTTATAACACAAAAAGAGGACCATTATTCGATCGCACTAACCAATCGACAACATGGCAGTTCCAATAGTCTAGTAATATATAAGACCATGCAAAATTGCTATGTGAAACCATCCCAGTGACGAGCACATAATGGGTTTAAGACCGGTAAAAAAATGCATCGTAACTTTCCGATATACATTAAAATTGCGCCAAAATTACATCGGCTTATACATTTAGAAACTTTTTTAGCCTATTTTTGCTCATTCGTTACAGTAATGAAGAATATAGAAGTAATAAATTTGAACAGAAACTAAAAATACGATAAAACTACAGCAGTTAAAGCACGTCAGCGATCAGCACCTGACGACCATTTAATTAAATGTTAAGATTTTAGTTTAGAAAATATAGTGACCCAGTACTGAGGGCCAGTTAGGGGGATGGTGAGCTTTAGAGGTTAAAATTGTTCGGAGTTTCACCTTTCGACTTCTTCTGTCTCATGTAGAAAACGACGCCTGCAGCAATAAGGCCCAAAGCGGCCAGCACACCGAACACGATTCCTACGATCATACCCGCGTCCACGTATTCCACTGCGGATAACATGTGGTTTGTATGTGGTACCAGCTGTGTGTATGGGAGGTTGTGCGATCGATGCCCCAGCCTTGCTGTTTCAGTGCAACGTTTGCCAATATATATGGGGTATAGGATAGGATATTTATGTTTATCCCTGTGAATGGAAAAAAAGGCAAAGGTGGTTAACAAACATGCAATAGTGTAATGGTTAACTAGACTGATAACGAGCCCATGGGTTCGAAACTAAACTCGGTAAAAAAAACAGGAAACAACCAGTGCTTTAAAAAAATAAACCAGCCATAGAAATCACAACAACCTGGCGCGCAGACACTTGAGGTAAAAGTCGAGTTCAAACTTTCCACGAATTTAGCGTTGTGGGCTGGGTCTGAAGGATCAATGCAATTAGTGGTATCGGTGGTGTATGTGAACATTGTGCCCCAAATGTTTTCGCACAACGCCTGTCCACTGCCATACACCTGTGCGAATGCAAAACAGATGTTAATGATCGTACAGTAGGGAGGATGTGGATATGATATTCATGTTTATCCCTGTGAAAGGGAGAACCTTTAACACATGGGCAATCGTCAGATCACCTCGCTCCCACCGTCTGGTTACTGGAGCTATTGCAGTGTGTTGTGTCTAATTTAGACGTTTCTTTAGTTTTAAAGCCTAGAATAAATAGTTGTGTAGGCCCAAGTAGTTTGGTGGGTTAGAACGTCGATTTTCAGCCGAAAGGTTATTTATAATTATGAAATTGGTCGCTAGCAAGTCGGTTAGACAATGCACTTAACGGGCATTTCCTGAACTCAGTGAATTAATGGGTTCTACTAATTTAAACAAACATCTCGATCATACACAACACTGCAGTAACTGGGTTAACCCGACGGTGTGCGAGAGATATTCAGACGATTGCATGTGTGTTAACCCCATTTCATTTTTTTAAACCATGCAAATAAACATACATTTCCTATTTCCAATTTCCTAATTCACTCATTCAGAACGTGAATATATTAGGCTATATATTCGAGTTGTTAATTTTTTTTTATTTGCGTAAATCAAGAATCATAGAACAATAAATTATTTGCCTTTTTCTTGCTTAGTGTGAAGGATGCAACTGTATTTGGGGAAACTAGTCGTTTAATTCAAGGCTTTGTTAAAGACAACGCACATCGAAGATCTGCTGCGTTTGTTATACCGATCTCTTACTGTCATGCGTGCGCCCCCAAGTTTAAGAATCCCTGATTTATCTTACCTCGGTATAGTTCCTACACATGACGCCATCTTTACACGGGTTGACAGGGTTTCCATCGGCGTCGAAGCCTTTGTTCAAACCAGTCTTCCAGTTTCCCACACCAGGGGCGCAAGTCATGTCCGCCTGTGGGCCTCGGGTTAATTATATAGGAATAAACGTACGGTCGTGTGGCCGAATGGTTAACACGACCGATACATATATACATTTTAAAATAAAAAACTGTCTTGGTGACGAACACATCACGGGTTCAAAACCTAGCCCGTTAAAAAAATACAATTATATAAGAATGTGATCGTGCAGCTAAATGGTTAGCGCGACCTATTCATACACAGAATTCTATATAAAAACGGTCTCGGTAAAAAAGTTTTGTATGCATACGTTTCTTTAGTTTTAATAGAACGCCTTAGAATAATGTTCAACAAAGTGCAATGAGTACAGTTGAGTAACCCAACGATAGGCGCGAGTCAATCTGACGATTGACCGTGTGATAGCGCCCCATGTATTTCCCCATTCACAGGCATAAACACAAATAACCTGTCGTATGTCACAATCAATTCATTAAATGTGACCCAATAAAACACAAATATCATATCAAAACAATTCTGTGGATAAGTGGTTAACACGACCGATTCATAAAATTGGTAAAAAACGTTTTTACTGAGACCATGGAATGCACGGTAAAAATATCTTCCTTTAATCACCATTATTATCTAGAATAGAATAGGATAGGATATTCATGTTTATTCCCGTGGATGGGAAAATGCAATTCGGTTAATTCCTGGCAATCATCAGATCAACTCGCGTTTACAGATTTTTTGTAAACATTGAATTAAACACTATGCCCGTGTCTTTCAAAATTAGTCGGACCGTTTCGTTTTTGTATAGGAGTCAGTATATGTATCGGTCGCTTTTATCATTTAGCCGCACGACCGTACCAGGATGGGCTCGGTTGTTGTGAAAAACGATTAAAGCGCCTTCCTGCTGTGCGCGGACGAAACAATTGGTTCAATATCATTACCTGGCACGTGAGATACCACTGATCGCAGAAGTTGGAGCAAAGGGGGATGCTGTTCGGTATCCTCGTTACTTTTCCCATCCACGGGTACAAGTTGGGGGAACACTGGTACAAACATTGCAGGTACGTGTGCTGGTTCGAGCATCTGTATGGAGGTGTATCAATATCGTGACAACTCATTGGGGACATATTATGGAGTGACAACTTATTACGGAGGTGTATCAATATCGTGACAACTCATTGGAGACATATTATGGAGTGGCAACTTATTATGGAGTCGTATCAATATCGTGGCAACTCATTGGAGACATATTATGGATCGGAAACTTATTATGGAGTCGTATTAATATCGTGACAACTTAATGGGGACATATTATGAAGTGGCAACTTATTACGTAGTCGTATCAATATCATGGCAACTTATTGGAGACATATTGTGGAGTGGCAACTTATTACGGAGTCGTATTAATATCGTGACAACTCATTGGGGACATATTGTGGAGTGGCAACTTATTATGGAGTCGTATTAATATCGTGACAACTTAATGGAGACATATTATGAAGTGGCAACTTATTACGGAGTCGTATCAATATCGTGACAACACATTGGAAACATATTATGGATCGGAAACTTATTACGGAGTCGTATTCTTATCGTGACAACTCATTGGAGACATATTATGGAGTGACAACTGATTACGGAGTCGTATTAATATCGTGACAACACATTGGACCCATATTGTGGAGTGGCAACTTAATATGGAGTCGTATTAATATCGTGGCAACTCATTGGAGACATATTGTGGAGTGGCAACTTATTATGGAGTCGTATTAATATCGTGACAACACATTGGAGACATATTGTGGAGTGGCAACTTATTACGGAGTCGTATTATTATCGTGACAACTCATTGGAGACATATTATGGAGTGGCAACTTATTACGGAGTCGTATCAATATCGTGACAACTCATTGGGGACATATTATGGAGTGGCAACTTATTACGGAGTCGTATCAATATCGTGGCAACTCATTGGAGACATATTATGGATCGGAAACTTATTATGGAGTTGTATCAATATCGTGTCACAATTGAAATTACTTTGTAGCTTATTGCAATGGAGTTGCACAAAAGGTGAATTATTAGCCCGGCCCGTTGGTCTAACGGTTAAGTGCGTCGCCTTTCAATCGAAAGGTTTCGGGTGCGAAAAGTGCCTTGTCCAAGGACCAACCGACTAACTAGCGACCGGTGTGGCG
>CH002142.1:444415-462410 GCA_000149265.1 Ciona savignyi | reverse complement strand
CGCAAGCTTTCGTGCCAGCCGGACAGATAGTAATGGATAAAACCACTCTTTATCAATTACATTGAACCCAATTGAAAGAAATGGCTTAGTTTTTAACACCACGGATGTGCCCCCCCATTACCATTAGCAAAAAAAAATAACTTGAGGAAAAAAAAAATCCTAATCTGTTAATATACAGAATAGTACATATATATATTTTTGCAGTAAATCATCATTATAATACTTCCTTTATTATAATATTGCACCATTTCCGCTATCATTAACATACCGTCCCTTTTTCTAATAAACTATGAGAGTTTTGGATAGTGACGTGTCATGTCAAGGTCTGAATAACTTACATCCGTCCAAGCATATACTACAACTTCTTACATTAGACATGTCCCTAGGGCCCCGCGTAGCCGACAAGTTTCAACAACAAAAATCGGACAGAGATGCATCAAGGCGTTTTTAATGTTTAAGTGCAACCCATTGTTTGACTTTTTTACCGAGTCAAGTTTCGAATCCATGAGGACCGTTTCTGTCGGTATATGTTTTGACCGCACTGACCATTCGCATTAGTGAAACGAACAATAAAAGGAAAACGAACACCCATGCATAAGTGAAACAAACAGAAGAACACTCGCGTCTTAATCTTACACAGTGTTGTTTTCCTTTTATTGCGAAAATTCTATAAGCTTTGCGGCTCCCAGTGATTATTTTGTAGACTATCGGTTAAAATGGCTCTTAAAGTGCAAACGGTTACCGACCCCTGTGGTAGGCGATATCGACTAAAGTGCCGTGCATGACACAGTCTACCAGTTGGAGACTGGTTTCAATCAAGCTCTAAACTAGGATGGTATATTTATGTTTATTCCATTAAATGGTAAAATACGGTGTTAACACTCATCAATCAAGTCACTTCATAACATTCGTAAGGGAGTGTTCTCACACTGTTAATAATTGAATTACCTCGTGTCCACGGTCGGGTTACCGGATCTATTGTTTTATGCTGTGTTATATAAAGACCTTGAATTTTGGTAGAACGCTCTAAAATTATACTTGGTGCATGTCCACTAAGGGACTTACTAAAGGATACAATCAAAAGTCCAGCGTCGAGTTTCTAATAAGTAAACCTCTGTACGTCACAATATGATGTGTGTGTTTACTGAGGTAAAGTTGTGGTCTGAATCATACCCATTCAAACCAGTTAATGTTCTATTTTAATTCCTAAATCAAGAGATAACAAATGGCACATGACAAATTGATCCTTTTGTAGCTTATTATATGTTCTAGATGTGTAGTGTTTTTTACGCTAACAAATATGTTATTTGCATGTTTAAGAACATTTCCGTATGTGAAGTTGTCAAATTGCCGCCCTTCTTTATGCGGTGAATTTTTTTTATGAATTACCGAAGTGCAAGTCGATTTATTTTGTTTTATGTAAATATTGATTCTGCTGGAAAGTGGAAAGTGGTATATCAGAGAAGGGAAACCCCCACACCGTCATTGCCTTTTTCTCGCTTTTGTATTGGACTTTGAAATGTAAGGAGCATGGAACATTAGCCATAACTTTTAACTGCGTTGTTAACAAGCTTTAATAAAGCATATGCAGCAACATTTTTAAAATACAGTGTACTTAATTATTCTTTATTTCTCATAGCAGGTTCGACAGATTACTTTGGTGGTTTAGTGCGACACCTTTCAATCGAAAGGTTTCAGCCTCGAAACTGGTCGCTAGCTAGTCGGTTGTATTCTTGAGCAAGGCACTTTACGGACATTGCCTGAACCCAGCGGATTAACGGGTTCTACCAAATTGTAAGACCGTGTTAATCATACACAACACACTGCAATAGCTCTGGCCTCTGGTAACCAGACGGTGGGCGCGAGGTGATCTGACGATTGCAATGTGTGTTAACCCTCTTGGTTTTCCCATTCACGGGTTTTAAAAAAATCCCTTTTTTAATTTATTTGTTCCAAATTAATTTTTAAAATTTGTAGATCTTGGTTTGAGCTATAAAATGGCTGGAAGACAAAAATGGGGGAAGCGATTTGACTTCCTGCTGAGCATAGTAGGAATGACTGTTGGACTCGGGAATATATGGAGATTTCCATATCTGTGCTACAAGAATGGGGGAGGTATGTCGGCAACTTATCGCTTGAAATTGTCACTAACATATTCTTGTTTTAAACTCGTGAATAGGGAAAAATCAAGTTAAACTTTATTTAAATTACAATTTTCCACAGTCGTCATGCTGCATCTAAGTCTTAATGCAATTGGGCCTTTAGCCGAATAGCCGTAGCATCAATATGATGCTATCCCAGATGTTTTATTGGGAACTTTACTAATATTACTTGAATCCATCAGAATGTTGCATTAAATAATAGATTTTATCCACGACCATTGTTATGCTGCATGTATTCACTGAAGTCTTTTAGCTACTGCGGTTTGCTGTATTTTTCTGCACCTTTTTTTAAAATAAATCTGCCATTTTTCTTTCATATAATAAAGGAGGAAACTATGAAAACTGAAAGTAATATATTTACAGGGGCATTTCTCATTCCTTACATTCTGTCAGTTATTTCGATTGGATTTCCACTTTTGTTTCTGGAAACTTCTTTTGGTCAATATGTAGGTCAGGGAATGACGAAAGCATGGAGCATGGTTCCTTTGATGAAGGGTGAGTGGAATATATAAGGATGGATAGGATATTTATGTTTATTCCCGTGAATGGGAAAACCAGGGAGGTTAACACACGGGCAATCGTCAGAACACCTCGCGCCCATCGTTGGGTTATCAGAGCTATTGCAGTATGTTGTGTATGATACAAACGTTCCTTCAATTTGGTAGAACCCATTAATTCACTGGGTTCAGGCAATGTCCACTAAGTGCCTCGCCCAAGGACACAACCGACCAGCTAGCGACCAGTTTTGCACCTGCAACTCTTCGATTAAAAGGCGACGAAAGATACAATATTTGCTGGTTTAAAATAACCAAAATGTACCCATTGGATAACACTTAACAATATCTCATTAGTGCTTGCATGAATATTGGAATAAAATCTTGGGTGGTCCCTTTTGGCAGTATCTAGCCTTCCTGTTTACATTGCAACCAATAATGTAGATTAGCGGTTAGATGGCAAATTGCAACCTTATTTTCTAACACTCCAAGCAACCCTAACTATGGGAAATTCACAGTAATGGAAGATTTTATTTTTGTTTTCGTAGCATAATTCTGGGAGTTGGCGAAAAAACGGGAATAATATTTGTTATCTTAATCAGTGATGATTTAATTAAAAATTTCACTTTCCAAAATGTTTCTCTCATCAAAATAAATATTCCTACTTTGGCTGAATAAACCTGCATTTTGAACTACTTTTAACTTAACCCACCAAGCTCAGCGACCATTTTGATATCGGTTTCCACATGCATTGCAGGAATAGGGTTGGCAAACCTCATGATAACATGGTACGCCAATAGTTTGTATGGAGTTGTGTTGGCTTGGGCAGCCTGCTACTTTGTGAAAAGCTTCTCCCTAATTCTGCCATGGACAACATGCAGTAATATATGGAATAGTGATAACTGCGTGGAGTTGTCACATACTAGTGTCAACCTGTCAACAAATAATGCTACAACTCCAATTGGGTCAGGAGATAGTGAGAACAGTGTGGATTCCATATCTTCAGCTGTTGAGTATTGGGAGTAAGTAAATAGTATTAACTTCATGCCTGTGTAACTTAGATTTAAAGTAAATATTTCATTCCAATTTAAGTACAAGTGGTTTTGATGCATAATCAAACACACTTATGTTGTTTTGTATGCAACTGATAGTTGTTTACACTTTGAAATCAACAAGACATTAAAGTAAACAACACTTTTGTGTAGCCTTGTACTATTGTAGTTTTGTATAAGACCCCTAAGTAACAGGTACCAATAATCTACATATTGCAGAATTATTTCCCTTTTTTTCTTACAGTTTAATTATTAAGCTTTAAAGAAGTCCCTTTTTAATTGCCTGGCATCCCCGGAATTATGGATTCTAATTCCTGTGAGTAACCAAATTAAATGAAGTTTTTTTTGTTTCTTAATCTGAAGATTAATTGTGTAATGACGCCCATTGCGTTTTTTATTCACCGGAATAAACATGAAATATCCTAACACTTTTGTTTTTTTCAACTTCTTAACACATAATTGCCCACATGATAACGTCCATTGTATTTTTCCATTCACAGAGATAAACATGAATATCCCATATAAAATATAATTTTATGACAATGTTTGTAGAAACTACATCTTAAAAGAGTCACCGGGTCTAGAGCATATGGGGGGTATAAGATGGGAACTCTTCTGTTATCTTATTGGATTATGGATTGTTGCATATTTCTGTATTTTCAAGGGAATAAAGTGGTCGACCAAGGTAAAACTAATTTATTACAATTATTAAATTTTTACTTTAAAATATATAACAGAATTTTAAAGTTTAAATATTTAACAAAAATTCAAACCGTAAATTCTCACCAAATTCAAAGGTTATGTAACCATACTAGGCCTACTTAATTAAGTTTAATTTATTCACTGTTGTTGAGTTATAGGTGTAGTATCTGTATTGAGTTAGGGTGTCATAAAAGAAATTGCAAATAAGTGACAAGTTATTCTTAAACTACAACAATAAATCTACAGCCATTCGTACCACCAAAAAATTTGTAAGATTAAAACCAGTTGCTAGTTGGTTGGTTGTGTCCTTGGGAATGAAAATGCACCTTATGGACATTGCATAACTAATAGGAGATAACGAAAAACTAAAGCATTGTTCCCATTGTGTGCAATGCCCAAAAAGAGATTCAGCAACTGTACAGTTGGCACAAGTTGTTAGACCAAAATCATAATAATTGTAACATGCGGATTTTCTCCATTGATTAAGACAATTACAGATAAATACCTGGTACATTTCCCACCACCCAGAATCTAAATGAAACATTTATTGCTTCTAAACCGGGACAAACAAATGTATTGTACAAAAATATACGTCCGACCGACGGATTAGTCTCGTGGTTTAATGCGACATCTTCCAACCGAAAGGTTGAAGGTTCGAAACTGGTCACTAGCTAGTCGGTTGTGTCCTTGGGCAAGGCACTTAACGGACATTGAATATCCTGTCCTATTTAATATGGCGTCCTAAGCTTTTATTAATCGATTCATAAATATTCTGTTGTTGATTTTATAGGTTGTCTATGTTACCTCCACACTGCCTCTAGTGATGCTCGTTGTTGTGTTGGTGAGGGGTGTAACACTCGATGGGGCTGCAGAGGGAATCTACTTCTACCTGAACCCCAACATGACAAAGCTGGGTGAGCCCCAGGTGGGTTAAACACTGGGTAATCCCCAAGTTTATGCAATAATTCAAAACCTTGCACCCACAGTCGAGACTATTGAGATTTAGTGTGTTATGAGTTGAATCATTTATTTCGCATGAAACGTGTTTTACAATTAGAAAAATAATAAAATAGATCCTTAAATTAAAATGTATTATCATTGCATTACAAGGTGTCATTTTGTGCAATTTTCTTTTAGAATTGTGCTTTTTTTCAACTCTGCATCTACAAGTGTTTTTCATGCATCTTTTCGATTATGTATCTGTGCTGATCTACTTTATCGTAACGAGGTAGCAAAACATACTACATTCAAACTTGTAGGGGCTTTACAAACATGCTAATGTGTTCAAAAATACTAAGCTACCTTAGAACCGTAATTTCTACAACATTTTTTAATCATTTTTTAAGCTGGAAAGCTGTTTTAAATGACTTTTTTTTTATAGTTATTTTATGATGGTTTTATATGCAAATAATTGAACTTACATGCAGGTATGGATGGACGCTGTCACCCAAGTCTACTATTCATACGGCATTGGCAGTGGGGTGCTGGTGACATTGGCTAGCTACAACAAATTCAATCATGATATCTACAGGTTTGTGGGATGTTCTGCTTGAAATATGTGGTGGCTGCTTAGGATATTTCAGATTGTATATCCCCGGATGAATAATTAATCGTCAGATTACCTTTTACCCACCATTAAGTTTTCATAGATATTTTAGTGGGTTGTATATATCTAAGATGTTACTTTAATTGTAGACGAACCTATTAATCCACTGGGTTTAGGTGATATCCACTAAGTGCTTTGCCCAAGGACACAACCGACTATGCTTTGGCTGGTTTTGATCCAACAACACCTCAATAACAAAACAACTCCCTAACCGACCAACATACAACACTCAGCTGTGATACAAGATATCCAGTCATAATAAACCACACAATCCCAGGGATTCAATACTCATATCCCTGGTTAACAGCGGAACAAGTTTTATATCTGGCTTTGCAGTCTTCTCTACACTTGGATTCATGGCAAAGCAACAGGTTGGTAAAAATGATAATCAAAAATTTATTTTTATCAGAAGTAACAGATACCAATAATCTACATATTGCAGAATTGTTTCCATTTTCTTTTCCTAACAGTTTTAGTATTAACATCTAAAGTAGTCGTTTTTTATTAGGCTGGTATCCAAAGAATTAGATCGAATTCTTATTCCTGCCAAATGGTTTAATCAGTTGAAATCAGTCACTGACTTAGTTAGTTGTGTCTTGGGTAAGGCACTAAGAAGACATTATTTTAAAAAATAATGGGTGGAACTAAAACAGATAAAATGTCCTAAACATATATAACACACTGCAAAAGCTCCGGTAACCCGACGATGGGCGCGAGGTGATCTGATGATTGCCCGTGTGTTAGATTTTTCCATTCACAGGGATAAGCATGAAAATATCCTATCTTATGTTCAACTGCACATTGCGTTATTAAACCATGGATTTTTTATTTATTAATTATTTTTTTCAAAAATACCTCTTTATATTTTGCTTTTGACTTTATATAGCAAAATTCTTTATGTTTGTATCATATAGAACATATCAATAGAAGAGGTGGCTGAATCAGGACCAGGATTGGTTTTTATAATTTACCCGCAAGCTCTGTCCATGATTCCACACCCCCATATATGGAGTGCCTTGTTTTTTCTCATGATCATTTTCCTTGGGTTTGACTGCTTGGTAAGTTATTCCTAAGTTTAACATATTACACTAATGTTTATGTCCAGTAATGAAAAATCAAGGGCATTATAACACAGACAATATTTAGAAAACCTCATGTATATTATCTTGGGTTATTAAAGCTGTTCCAGTTTGTTGTGTACGATAGAGAGGCAGCTTTAGTTCTTGTAGGAACAATTAATCCACCACATGGTACATACCCTTTTAGTACATAATTGTGTACTGTAATAGCTTAAGATAATCAACTGTATTTAAACTTCCACACCTTGTAGGAAACCCATTTAATCTGCACCTAATGTGTTAGACAATACCCAAGGAAATGGGCAATCATTGTTTTTTTTTATAATCTTATGGAATTCACTAATATTTTTAATGTTTTGTAATTTATTGTCTGGTCAAATAGCGTGGTTAGCTTTGTGCATCACCTTTTAGCCGAAGGGTTAAAGTTTCGAAACTGATCGTTAGCTGTTCAGTTGTGTCCTAAGGCAATGTAGCGGATATTGCCTGAACCCTTGGAATGATGCATTGTACCAAATTGAAGGAATGTGTGAATCATACACAACACATTCAATAGCTCTGGTAACCGGACGGTGGGCGCGAGGTGATCCAATGTGAATTGCCAATGTGATAAAGCCCTCTTGGTTTTCCCATTCATGGGGGATAAACATGAATATCTTAACAAATTATATGTTTCGTAATTAATTGTTTTCTTTAAGTTTGTGTTCCAAGAGTGCTTGGTTGTGTCCATAATGGATATGTTCCCAATCTGGTATTCCTTCAAATGGGGAAGGGAAGTCATTCAGGCAATATTTGTTCTTCTTATTGTCGGGATGGCTACACCGATGGTCACCGAGGTAAATTATCTTCTTAAAATTAGTAAATTTGTTTTTGATTATTTAAAAAAATGTTACTTGAAAGAAAACTCACTTAAAATATATGGCAAAAGGGAAGCAGGAGAAAACAGCAAAACTACAGTTGCTATACAGCATCATTAAATAACACAATTTATTAAAATATACTGAGGTGGTCTGAAACACTCTGCAGATGTTATCTAACCCCAGTGGATAAAAATTGTATGTCATTTGATTACGGACCAATTAATCATACACAGCAACTAATTCCAACAATTTGTTAAACCAATTTGCATCTTAGGGTGGAATTTATGTGTTTTTGCTGCTCAATGAATATGGTGGGGCAGGCTGGTGTGTATTTTTCATTGGAACCTGCGAATTCATTGGTTTGGCATGGATATATGGAGTGGACAGATATTACAAGCATGTCAAGGAAATGCTACCCCATATATCGGCCACTTGGATTAAATATTGCTGGAAATATGTTGGTCCATCTTTTTCCATGGTGGGTTGAATATTTGTTTCTTTCTAGCATTTTAACATTTAAAGTTTTCTGCCTCTCAAATACAAATGTTTCCAAATGTGATTGGACAATTTGTTATATTCTGGACGAACATCTTTCAAGCCGGAAGGTTGCTGGGTCAAAACAGGTAGAGGCGTTCCTTCTGATTTGGTACAACCCCATTAATCCACTGGGTCCACATGATGGTCGTTAAGTGCCCTAGGATACATCCAGTGATGTGATTTAACAGGTTCGCATTGATTCCGCCTAACCCGTTCTTGGAACGTCCTGATAATCACCGATCCGATTTTTTCTTTTTTATATACCGTAGATCTTTTGGGGAACCTGTTTTTAGTAAGTACGATACAAAAGATAACTTGTTCTTAAAAATTTTTCCGTCATTGGATACAACCATGTAACCATTGCATGGGTTTGATCCAGCAATCTATGGGCTAAGCGACGCTTGTACTAAGCTATTCGGTCAATAGAGATAAGTGGGAAAGTTTCTAATCTAACTGTTCGCTTAAGTGTTACAGTAACTCCACCTTTTAGCGTGCAAGTCCCTTTCCTGTACATTTAGTATTGCCTGCAGTAAAATACCAGCAAAAATGCAACTACTTTTTCTCTTAGGGTGTATTAGTGTACTGGTTGACACTGTACAAGCCGTTGGAATATAAGTCCACCGTGTACCCGGTGTGGGCCCAAGTGTTGGGTTGGTGTCTTGGCTTGAGCTCCTGTTTGTGGATTCCTGTGTTTGCTGTGGTTGAACTGGCAAGGTCTTCAGGTGGCATAAAGCAGGTAATGCGATTAGATTGATTTGATCATGTGTAATAACGCGTTGTTCAATAACCTTGAATTACGGTGATTTGTATCTTGACGCATTAGATAATTTGTAAAGGAAATACTATCAGTGATTTTGGATAACTCTCGATCATGTGCCTGTTGCCAGTGCATTTACTGATTTTTCATTCACTCCTATTTCGTGGAGCAAATGTTTAAACGTGTACCCAACCGGTTAGTCTGGCGGTAAAGTCCGTCGCCTTTCAATCGAAAGGTTGTAGGTTCGAAACTGGTCACCAGCTAGTCGGTTGTGTCCTTGGGCAAGACACTTAACGGAAATTGCTTGAACCCAGAGGATTAATGGGTTCTACCAAATTGAAGGAAGGAACATGTGAATCATACACAACACACTGCAATAGCTCCGGTAACCCGACGATGGGCGTGAGGTGATCTGACGATTGTCCGTGTGTTAATCCCCTTGGTTTTCCCATTACGGGGATAAACATAAATATCCTATTCCATATGAATATTTATAAACTTATTTATATTTCCTAAGCGTTGGAAGTCAATTGTAGCTGGGACTAAACTGGAGAGGCAGCCAATGAAAACAGACTTCAATGTTTTATCGATTTCAATTAGAGAGGAAATCTCCACAAAACTTCCAGCGAAAGCATAGTTTTCAATGCAGTCTGTTGCTGCACATTTTCCCTTAGTGCCATAGTGTCAAGTAGAAGTAATTAAACCTTTGCATTGTCCCCATTGTTCAATAAATGTTTGAATATTTTTTTCGTCTTCACATTTTTTAACTATGATCATTTCTACTTCTATTTACAAACGAATAAATTCAATATGTTACGATGCTGCATTAAATTGTTTAGTATAAATTTTTTATTTTAATGGTTTTCATGTGGATAGGATAGGATAGGATATTCATGTTTATCCCTGTGAGTGGGACAACCAAGTGGGTTAACACACGAGCAATCGTCAGATCACCTCGCGCCCATCGTCGGGTTACCGGAGATATTGCAGTGTGTTGTATATGATTCACACGTTCCTTCAATTTGGTAGAACCCATAAATTCCCTGGGTTCAGGTAATGTCCGTAAAGTGCCTTGCCCAAGGACACAACCGACTAGCTAGCGACCAGTTTCGCACCAGCAACCTTTCGATTGAAAGCAGCGACGCACTTAACCGTTAGACCAACCGTCCGGACTATGTGGTAACTTGGTGTATGTAGTGTGTCCGTTTGTTCCTTTGTACATTTCTGTTATTTACCTACAATTTTCCTAAAATTTAAAGTAAATAATCCACAACAGTGCAAAAGAACCAACTGTTATAGAATAACAGGTGCCAAACATTCGCAAAACGGCAGTCGTGTTTCTATCTCAAGTTTCTCTGGAATTTCCTGCCGCAATTCACCCACAGTTTGCATTGTAAATCCAAACCATATTAACTAACACTACTAGAAGATTAAACTTGATTTCCTCCTTATTATACAAGGCGTAAATGTGCCTAATTACTAGTTTCAGTGGAATTTAATGGAGGTTCCCCAGAAATGGGTTAAACATTGGTGAATATTTTAGGTGGTAAACCTTGCTCCGGATTGTGGGTCAGCTAACCCGAAATCTGCCTTACCAAGCTTTCTGTTCACCAAATTTATTAGGCCGAGATAAAGGCCCTCCCTTAGCCTATTTGTGATTGGTTATGCATATTTTGTTTTGGAAATTTCCCGGGGTAAACTGGGTAATTTGAATTATAGTTATGTTTTTTCTGATTTGTATTGTACATCTTTGAATTCCTTAGAAAATTAAAATATTACTTTCTTATTAGGGAATATCGGCGATAACGCCAGAAATGCTCAATAATGGGCTTTTTTACATTTTTCCGATTACGGGAATTCCCCTTGGTTTTTTTGTAAAATTAAAGGTCGCTATAAGAGCATGCCAGTGTATACACCGCATACCCATATTAATTTTTTTCCAAAAATTTCCTGGAAAATCAATTTCTCTGAAACTAATGATCAGTCCCATTTATGCTTGAGATGTTATGGATAATATGGTTTGTATGTGCAGTGGCAAATTTAGAGTAAAATGCATTAAGAAAATTCCCAACAGTTTCATAAATATAAATACCACGGCCATTTTGCGAATTTGTAGCGCCGATTATTCTTTAACAACCAATATATGGGGACTGGTAAGGATGATTACCCTTACCAGTCAAAGGTGCATATAATTAAAATAAACTAGAAAAGTACGGTCGTGTGGCCAAATGCTTAACGCTACCGATACATATACATACTTATATACAAATAACAAAAACGGTCTTAACAACGAGCCCATCCTGGGTTCGAATCTAAAGCCGGTCAAAAAAGAATATAAGGATAGGATAGGACATTTATCTTTATCCCCGTGAATGGGAAAACCAAGGGGGTTATCACACTGTCAATCGTCAGATCACTTCGCACACATTGTCGGGTTACCGGAGCTATTGCAGTGTGTTGTATATGATAGACACGTTCCTTCAATTTGGTAGAACACATTAACCCGCTGGGTTCAGGCACTGTCCGTAAAGTGCCTTTCCCAAGGACACAACCGACTAGCTAGCGACCAGTTTCGCACCTGAAACCTTTCGATTGAAAGGCGACGCACTTAACCGTTAGACCAACGATAAACAACGGACTCACATGCACCACGTTACAACAAAAATACAAACGACTAACGATGTATATTGGATGGAAATGACGTAAATTAATACAATCTGGATATCCTATTGATGCTTGCGTAGAAAGCAGAAGGGAAAATAGGAGAGAGTGTTGGGAAAAAAGAAAACATTTTTTCTGTGATTTAATTTAATCATCTCTCGTTAAACTCGTAGTGTTGAATTAACGTGTTAAAGTGGTAAAGATGATATTGTTAGAAAGGGTCGTATGCACGAGATTACGAACTTTTCTTAGCCAGTCTTCGGCGATACGATGGGCCCATACAAGTACTCCTATTATAGCTATTCGACGAGAAGATAATGCGGTAAGATTATGTTTAGCCTTGTTTCCTAACCACGCAATAAGATTTTAAAGCATATTGATACCTGTATTAGCCGTATAACTACGAGCTTGATAATTAGGTAAATGACTATGTACGGTATTGAGTTACCGGCAAGTTACCATAGGCGTACGCGTTGCCTAAGTAGGATTCACATTGTTGGTTTTATATGTTGACACTCAGTCTACTCACTACATGTACTTAAAAAGAACTAGTACACAAATCTATTATGTTTACCCAACACTTGTTAATTTTCTTGACCAGCAAGAGGACTGTAGGGTTTCAGGTAGTTTGTACTTGGTGCCTATGGTTGCCACTAGATCTGTCCTAAGGTTCCCTAACTATCTATACGCTGTTATATGTATCCACAAATACTCCATAAATAGCACTTCCATTCTGTCACGAAAGGTTGATTTCATTCCTGAATATATGCGAACACGGCAGAAGTGTGCGCTTTCAGGTCATTTTGTACTTTGGTTTGTTATTGACACTGGATCTAGCTAACACTAGCTCACAGTACTTTACTTTAAGGACCGTTTCTTTATTGTAGTTTAGTAGTAATACATACACAGTTAAACTATTTCAAAGGACATGCCCAGAGCTCCAGCTCCAAGCAGGCGACTACTTTGGTCCCCATTCCAGAACACTTTTCGATACTAATTAAATAAATTTACACACAAAACGGAACAGGTCAGCTTGCCACATATGGCACAATGTGTAAAGAAATATAGGAAACATCTATGCATTATTAAAGCTGATTGACAGGCCAGAGGAAATCAGGGCAAAGGTTTTTAAAACAAGCACAGCTGTGCATGCATTAAGGGCTTATTTCAACAATTTTAACAAATCATAATAGAATGCACAAAAAGATATTACACAAGCGGCGAATTCACTACAGAACATACAGAGTATGTGAATAAATCGTTTGTATAAATGATGGCAAAGTAATTCTACAAAACACTAATTCTCTTATATTGTGATAGGTTTGGGAACGTAGGGCCCCACTCGCCCCATCTCATGTGCGGAAGTTGGTGCAAGATGGTGTGAAGGTGTTGGTTCAACCTGCTAATAAGCGAGCTTTCCCTGTGCAGGTTTGTGTAGGCTGGTGGGAAAGGATAATCCAATAATCTTTGTTGTTATTTAGAGCTTTTGTTTGAATAATTTTGGGTGATATTTCAAGGTTTTGAGGTAAAAGTATAAAAGGCAAATCTTCCGTCTATATTGCTTATGTCTGTATTGTTCGGGCAGAAACGTGGGTTAGAATGTTTTAACTAAAGATCGCAGGATTAAAATTGATTGCTAGCAGTTGGTTGTGTCCTCAAAATTCAAAAATAATCTTATTTATGTACATAACAATGCTGTGGACTTTAGGTTTTGCATTGTGCTGTACAAAAATAAAACCCAACTGCGGGTGAGAGATGATCGGATGATAGCCCCTGCCTTTATCACTGGGATAAAATCCTATCCTTAACAAAATGGTTAATATGATGAGTTGTCTGCACTTTACCGTTTCCGCAACCCTCCATCTCTGCTAACCCATAGGATATTCATGTTTAAAACCAAGGGGGTTAACACACAGCGAATTGTTATATCACCTCACGCCCACCGTCGGGTTACCGGAGCTATTGCAGTGTGTTATGTATGATTCACAATTCACACGTACCTTCAATTTGGTAGAACCCATTAATCCGCTGGGTTCCAGCAATGTCCTTAAAGTGCCTTGCCCAAGGAAACAACGGACTAGCTAGCGACCATATACACACACCCCAGGAATACGTGTCGGTTGGAGCTACAGTGCAGGAAGACTTGAGTGAGGCTTCCGTGATCCTGGGGGTGAAACAAGTTCCTATTGATCGATTGCAAAACGATAAAGTTTACATCTTTTTCTCACATACTATAAAAGCTCAAGATGAAAATATGCCAATGCTCGATGCTATACTGGACAAGGTACGTTTTGGAATCGGATGTAATATTTCTGTCATGAATCATGTTAAAGGTTTATTCAGAGTTAGCATCTAATTACCCAGCTCCACATCATATATCCACGTAATTTCCCCACCTGCCAGTATACAAATAACACAAACATTCACCACGCAAATACTCGCGTGATTGCTCATGTTCATGTGTCTCACATTGTGCAAGTAAGAATTTACTCTCGCAAATAAAAAACTAATTTACCACAACCTGTTTTTATTCAACTGGCGTATAAAGTTTTTATTATGCACATGGCACGTCCGAATACTGGAGTCTATAATACTCATCAGCATCATAATGTGAGATTGTTGTAATACCACATTTAAACAGTTATTAGTTATATGTCATACAAACCACAGTTGCGAGCCATGTTTACTCGCTTTACTCACATGAGCCTTCATACGCAAGTGAATTCTTACTCGCCCGAAATTTGATGGATTTTTGACTCTGGTATTCCATGATTTGTGAAGTTTCGTACTTAACTACATGATCATTAAGATTAACTAATATTAACTAATTAATTAAATTTTTAGAATATCAGACTGATTGATTAAATTTTTAGAATATCCAACTGATTGATTTAATTTTTAGAATATCAGACTGATTGATTACGAAACAATGACAGAGGAAAATGGAATGAGGGTGGTAGCATTCGGACATTTTGCTGGCATGGCTGGTATGATTAACATTCTCCACGGAATCGGTCTTCGATTGCTGGCTCTTGGACATCATACTCCATTCATGGTAAAGTATCTGATATTTATGGCAATACTTAACGTAAATCTGATATTTACGGCAATACGTATTTGTTAATCTGATAATTATGGCAATATGTTTACAGTGAAGTATCTGATAATTATGCAATAGTTAATGGGTTAACTAATTTGTTGTCAGTTAATCACTACAAAAATCAAGAAATGCTTAACCATTTTGTATGCAAACTCAAATGTTATTAATAACTCTTGTTCATTATTTTGGAGTAATTCTACCACTGAATGTTACTTTAAGTACGGTACTATTTAATACAGTTACTCTAATAAATTTAAACAGTAGTTGTTTTTTTTTAGATTTCAGCCAAAATTTATGTTATATTAATTGCACTTTTTGTTTGGACAAATTGTTTAAAAATGCACCTCTTTCCAGAGTATATTAAAGCTCAATACAAGGAAAAGCTTAATAATTTTGATACCACAAGATTTAAGCAACACCCCCATTGTTGATTTTATTCGTAGAACGTAGATGCCAACTGTCACTATTAAGGTTAATGATAACATGGCTGTAAAGGAAACTACACATTGCTGTTTAATGTCACATTGTTGTAATGTTACGATGGATAATCAAGTATTAGTGCAGTACTGTTGCTTAAATAGTGAATGGATATAAAAAGGCTAAATAAACCTGATAAACCTTGTAGCATTTAACCTGCATGTGTAGAGTAGCTAGCTCTATTGTTGTTTCAGACACAATAAGCCAACATTGAAACGAAACCACTTGACCCTTTCTATTGTTGTTCCTTTTCCATTGTTCTATTTGGATCTGGTTATCAAACAATGAGTAATGTTATCCACCCACTTTCATACAATGTTTATGAATTGAAATCTAAATGTTTGGCTGTGGCAATAACTTAATACGACCCTGTCTGCACTAAGACTGAATGTGTTGTTCTTGGGCTTGTTTCTTTGTTTGTTTTATTGTGCCAGAAAACGACGTCTAACTGCCTGTAATATGTGTATGCAGCCTGTGTGTGTTGATTGTTACCACAGTTATGAGAATACTCCTTACTTAGTGTAGACACTCAATCCCAAGCACACCTCACTCAGCCCCAGTGTAGATAAAGCTTCAATGTATGTAGGTAACTACTAGATATGCAACATGGTCCAATTCCCACTTCTATGCAATTTGCTAAGTTGATTCTCACTCTTTTTTACCCTTCTCCAGTCAAAATCCCCCCCCCCCCCGCAATATCAACTTACCATCCCTAGTTTAATTTTAACGCCACCCTATTTTTAATCGACCCCTTTTTAGTTTTTAATTACCCTCACACATTTTTATTAGACCAAACCCTAGTTTCGCTTGACCCACCCTTATTTCCGATTTAATCTACCCCAATTCCAACACCCCCCCCTCCCCAGCACATTGGCATCGCACACAACTACCGGACATCGGGCCAAGCCATCCAAGCTGTACGAGATGCTGGATATGAGATATCTATGGGGAGATTGCCGGAATCCGTCGGACCTCTCACCTTTGTCTTCACTGGGATGGGTAATGTATCTCAGGTATGATGTCATAATAGCTATATTCATTGTCGATTGTAAAATACGCCAAATTCAATATGTTTTATATGTTTTTAAAAGTTATTTTGTCAAAATTCCCTAATATTTATTGAACTCAATATTTTTGTTGTTTTTTTGCAGATAGTTCTTAAACTTCTACTTTTGGAAATTTGACGGAAAATTTTAAAAACAATTTTCTTTTTATTATATTTTGATTTCACTTTTGTTTTGGCTTAAGTGTCCATAATTTGCCAAACAACTGGTTCCACACCCAAAACCACAAAAATGTTATATTCTGTCGGTCTGACGCTTTTTACCAGAACGCATTGTCTGGTGTCACTGAGCCCAATATCTCTCCACCAGGGTGCGCAAGAGGTGTTCAAAGAGCTTCCCCATGTGTACGTGGAGCCGCATGAGCTGAAACACGTCGCGGAACATGGAGGTTTGTTTACTTTCATGCAGGGTTTAGTTCGACCGGTTAGTCTGGTGGTTTAGTGCGACGCTTTTTAACCGAAAAGTTGCAGGTTCGAAACTGCTCGCAAGGTAGTCGGTTGTGTCCTTGTGCAAGGCACGTTACGGACATTGCCTGAACCCAGCGGATTAATAGGTTCTACCTTATTGAAAAAAACATGTGAATCATACACAACACACTGCAATAGCTCCGGTAACCCGACGATGGACGCGAGGTGATCTGTCGATTGCTTAAGTGGTAACCTTGGTTTTCCCATTCACGGGTATAAACATTAATATCCTACACTCCTATTCTAACCGCTATATTGAGAGCATAGCACACATTGGCAAATATTTAGTCATTTGTTTTTGTTTCATTTATTGTTTTAATTTATTTTGTCTTTCTAACAAAATTGGTTAAGAACATGTAAAGTAACGTACATATGCTGTATTCTTAAGTTATTTAACCTGTATGGTAACCTTTCATTCTATTAATTGGGGGGGTTCTTGATATGCTTGTCACAGGTATGTAGGCTTTATAAGCCCATACTCCAGCGCCACTATCATTAAATGTGATACTATCATATATACCAAATATATAAAAGAAACTTGCAAACAGATGCGAGTCTTGTGTATGGATGTGTGGTGGACATGCATCACCATCTTAGAAGGAAGTCTGATGGAGGGTTCGATATGAACGAGTATTTCAATCAACCTCAACTCTATGAATCAGTGTTCGCTGAGGAGGTGAAATATTCATAGAAACGATAATTTATGACACAAGTTAGTTGGGATACGATAGAATATGCTTTTCCCTGTAAATGAGAAAATGAAATAGGATTAACACACGGGCAATCGTCAGATCACCTCATGTCTACTGTCAGGTTACCGGAGCTATTGCAGTGTGTTGTGTATGATAGACATGTTCCTTCAATTTGGTTCAAACCATTATTTCACTGGGTTTACCCTATGTCTGATGTGTGCTTTGCTTAGGACAAAACCAACTAGCTAACCGCCAGGCAACATACTAACCTATTAAGATAATCGAATT
>CH002142.1:378107-394379 GCA_000149265.1 Ciona savignyi | reverse complement strand
GGATAGGTGTATTCATGTTTATCCCCGTGGATGGGAAAAAACAAAGTTACGTTATCACACGGGCAATCGTCAGATTATCTTGTGCGCATTACCTAGCTATTGCAGTGTGTTGTATAAAATTAAGACGTCCCTTCAATTTTAGTAGAATTCATTAATCTATTGGGTTCGGCTGATTTTCGCTGAATGACCAAACCTTGTCCAGGCACACAACCAACTAGGTGGAAACAAGTTTCAATGAACCAACTTCAAAGTTATAGTTGCAGTGGGAAAGTGGTCAAATTAATGAAGAAATGATCTGTTGATATATAATAGTCGCCATTAATCCAACACCTGACTTAGCTTCCCCAACCATACCCCACAACACAATAGACTTACCACCCCCCACTAAACCCCACCCCCAACCACACACCAGACTCCCCTCACCAGACACCCCATCATACCCCCTGATACCCACCACACACCAGACTCCCCACCATACCCCATCCCCACCCACACACCAGACACCCCACCATACCCCACCCCGAACACGTCTCCTTTCTTCAGAAACATCACTGGACTTGTATTTCCTGTTTCATCTGTCTTGATTACCACCGCCGACCCAGCCAACAATACGTAGAAGTTGAGTGGTGGTCTGCCCTCCCGTACAACCAGCTTTCTTCCCCGGGAAACTGAAGATAAAAATCCCGTCACAATGGAAGGGAGAGTCGGGGTATAAATCCCAACTTACCCAGCGAAATACCCGGTACGAGCTATCTGATGCTGCACCGAGCCGGAGTGATCCGATATCGCCTTAATGTTGCGTAGAGCCGTTTTTACCTATAATGGTCGATGTGAGATATTAACACAATAAACCCTCGCTGTCTATTTACCTGGTTGATATCTTTGCCCGTTCTATTGCTCGGAAGACAGTGCAGTATATTTCGAGTGCTATCTGAAAGTCGGTACTGTTGGAATGGAAAATTTTACAACCAAGAATATAAGTTTGTTGAGGTGTGGTAAACCCAGGGCGTTCTCCACCTGGATATATAGTGGTTTAGACGATTTTCTGACGATTGTCCATGTGTTGGGTTTCCTATTCACGAGGATAAATATGAATATCCTATCCTACCTTGTATTAAACTGAATCGCCCTCTCAATTCACGGAGATATATCAATGAACATTATTCCGACTTGAGAGATTCCAATGGGTTCAAATTATTAGTCACTTCCACACTAAAATAGTCGCAGCAACCAGACTATGGGCACGCGGTAACATAATCGATAGCATTTAAACATAGAGGAAACCAGGGCGTCCTATGCTGCAGAGTAAAGTATTTTCCGGGACCCATTTCATGATGTGTTATATTCACAAGAAAATGTCATTTTGCCTGGTTTATCTCGACCCAAAAATTCAATATGGTTCAAAATTACCAACCATTACATGCACACTGAAATAACATGCGGACGTTATTCTTCCGCATGGGAAACATGGGCAGGATCGTCCCTATCTGCTCCCATTTAATATGTTTTATTAGAAATGTCAATTTGCCTGGTTTTTCATTTTGTAACTTGTGACGTCAAATAGAATATCCTTTTTCGTGTCTGATGACGTAGGTAGGTCCCCATTATGACGTTGTATGTTGTAGCTATCGTCCACCAGCAAACCATGTTGCCTGCATAACCGCGCCAGCCATATGGCAAGGCGCGCCACTATATACCACTTTTTGTTCGGCTGCAAAGAGATTACAAAATATTCATTGTTTTCAGGCTTAGTTTCGAACCCATGACATGCTCCATATTAAGATCGTTTTTATATAGAATTATGTAATTAAAACGGTAGAACGACTTAGGTCTTAGATATTCACAATACATTTGATCAAGGGTTACCCTGCAGTGATTATGGTGTCTGGGTCGATTTTTACCATTTCCACTTTCGGGAAGGGTTTATAACCGACAGTCAGGATATTTATGTTTTTTACTGAATGGGAAAACGCAAGATACGTTACCACACGGGCAATCGTCAGATCACCTCGCGCCCACCATCGGTTTACCGGAGCTATTGTAGTGTGTTGTGTATGATACACACTTTCCCTTAATTTCATAACCGCACTAGGTTCAGGCAATGTCCGTTAAGTGCTTTGCTCAAGGACACAACAGACTAGCTAACTTTTTTTCTCATATAAACTTTTAAGCTGAAAGGCGGCGAACTAACCCACCATGCTATTTAATTTTTTCTGAATCCAGTCAAACAAATATAGGCATAACTAAACAAAACATAATTTGCAACGGTTATCGCCTTACACTCTGCAATATAAATCCCGCTAAGTGTCTCTCAAACACCAACCCCATGTTTAAAACTAACTCTAATGTCATAATCTTTTTTTAATGTGTAGTGTCCCTCCTTTAAGTTTTCCCCAATAATGTCAGGATGTTAACCAGTTTTAAGATACTCAGTAATAAATGCAGAAACACGTACCAGTTGTGGTTTGTTGTGTTGAAGATATTCCTGACTTGGGCGGTCATTCTTAAGGATCTGCGCCCGCGTATTTCGAAGCTTCGATTTCGCGTAACTCTGGCGTCGTGACGTCATATCTTCCGCCAGGTGGAGCTGTCCCCCATCTTCTAATGTAGGGGTGCCGGCGTTCGTTGACTGAGATGTTTTGTTTCGGCTTCCTGTGAGGACAACCTGAGTTTATGGTTGCGCTGGACTGTATTTAAGCGGACCCTTACGAATAGCTTGGAGGTTCAGTGCTTTGTCTTTTAACCGAAGGGTTGCAGGTTCAAAACTGGTCGCTAGCTAGTCGGTTGTGTCCTTGGGCAAGGCACTTAGCAGACATTGCCTGAACCAAGTAGAATAAAAGGTTTCATCAAATTGAAGAACGTGTGAATCATTTACAAACGCACTGCAATAGCTCCGGTAACCCGACGATGGGCGCGAGGTGATCTAATGATTGCCCGTGTGTTAACCCCCTTGGTTTTCCCATTTACGGGGATAAACATCAATATCCTATCCTGGTATCCTATCATTTTGGAACGACAATTAGCGGACATTGCCGGATCCCATTTAATAAGTGGGTTTCTACTAACGCTAAAATAACATAATGATTATACACAGAACAACACAAGAGCTCTGATAACCCGACGGTAGGCGCGATTAAGATATTGAATACTATTTATGTAATAATCCAGCCCACCAAGGACTTCATTTTTCCACATATGGCCCGCCGACTAGAAAAGTTGCCCATCCCTGGTCCTATATATTATAACAATCAAGTCTTTATAGATGCATCTTACATTCACTACTAAGTAACAGGCATACCTGGAGTACCACGTACTGCAGTGCTTCGGGTGCGCTCATCTGGTTCATTTGGAACAAACATGGCGTCGAGCACGTATTGGGGGCTTCCCCTCACCTCAGCTTGCTTCGACTCCTGTGGTATCGGCGGGAGAACCGAGAATCGCTTTGTCATTGGTGCGTTTAAACTTCGGTGCAACTTCCTTCTAATATCAGGCAAAGGTGCTGCTGTTTGCTCCTGCAAGCTGTACCTTAGTTGGCCAATCATGGCTTCGCCGAATGGCTTTCTGTTCTCACTTCTTTTCAATCTGCTACAAAACTGACTTTCCTTTCTAAACTGCAAATTTGTCATGCTGGTATCAACATGGGGGAATCCCAGAGTTGAAATGTGCTTCTTCGCCCACTCGTGTTGAGCGACCCCACAATCCCTGATCACCGAGCGCGAGGTATGATATGACGTCGGGTCGAACTTGCTCGAACTACGAACCCTCCACTTGTGCACACGGTACACATCCTTCGTCGTATCAAGCACGTTTGTTTTATATCGAGTGTGGAGTCGACTGGCTGCGCTGCGGTCTCCAGGCGAAGTATTGAAGCAAACAGAAGTCATACTGATTGAGATTCGCTTCTTAGTCACACCAGGGTGAATTTTCCGTTGCTTGTCCAGCTGATCGTTCGTGCTCACCTTGTACCGCGCTCGCTTTGATCGTCTTCCAGCTACAGTTACGTCCACCGCTATAGAAGACGCTTTGGGCACCTTCACAACGTCTCCACCGTTGATACGAGGCTTCGTGAGACATAGGTCGTGCATCATGCGTGGTCGGGTGGTGTTTTGGCTCCAAACAATCATACAACGCTACGCTATTCTTGCAGCTATTGTCTCGCATCTGTGACGAAACAGAGCACGCTATTCGATACAACTAACCCTGTGTTTCGTGTAAACAGTGGGAAAGTGCGCGCTCCACTCCAAGTCGGTAATCCACTCAATACATCAACTCGACATCGAATACAGAATAATCAGCATCTTATTTACACAGAATCGTTGACACTGAAGTGAAAGCGAAAATAATTTCCAGTCGGTCGCGCAGCCCACACAATAGTTGCACCGGTGAGGTCGTCAATATGAGGTGTCGGGTTACTAATGTTCCCAGCATGACACGGTAATCGGCACCGGAGCAAGGGTGAACCTGAGCCGACAATACATTACATTCATACTTTGATATACATGTTGTTTATACTATTACTCCGTTTGCTACTGATGGGTTTTAACCACCGTATATGTTTTACCGTTTTATCGTGCCTCGTTTGTAAATAATTGTGCCATTCCTCTTTAAAGTAATGAAGTAGCAAAAACTAAACTAGACAATCAAATTCTCTGTTAAAACGTGTGTGTTTACTGGTTCGTTTTAACTATTGTTAACTATGTTTACTGGTTCGTTTTAACTATTTTAACTATCTTTTTCTTTAAAATAATTATCCGTGCTTATCTTCGTTAATATACTAAAAAAACAAATTGTTCGCTTGTAGGTTTGATATCGGATATTGTTTAAAAGCCTAGATACATTGAACAATTGTAATTTTAAGGTTGGGTAGAAAGAATTCATTTGGTATGTTTATTCTAAGACACCTTGTGCCCGTATAGTTATTTAGCTTGTGGATACGCAAGGTACATAACCGTAATTGGCAAATTGAAAGTGTAACTTTGTACAGTCAGTCTGGGCACCATTTGGCAAAGTGAATGCTCAAAGATGATCCAATTGAAAGTGTAAACTTGTGAACCGTGAATTCTCGAAGAGAGCGCCGGATAAGAAGCGTTCAAGTGTTCCTAAGTGTTCCTGTCTTCTATTCAAGGGCTCAGCCGAAACGTCAGTGTTCGAAGGGGAAGCCCCAATGACGTATTGGCAGGGTGCTTGTAGCTTGGTTAACGCGAACGATTTATGTGGGAAAGAAAGCGTTTAAAGACGATATCAGTACGGCTTTGACAGTTGGGTCGGTACAAAATGAATATCCTGTCTTAAATTACAATTTCCTTCTTACATGATGATTGTCTTATAGAAATTCGCATTACTGGATTTTTCCTTGGCCAATTCGATAACTCCGTATTGTGAAATCATGTGCAAAGCAATTACCACAACACTTCCGTTTAACATTACTCATCGGTTTCTTACGCCTTGCTTATTCAGCAAGTAGTGACGTCGAATGACATTGCACGATATGTCGAAATAATTTTATCTCTGTGCATTCCTAAGTCATGTATCGCGTGTTGTTGTGTGGGCGACATAGACCTACAGGAATCAGTTACTATAACACAACATACTGCTGTATATTCTGTCGTACGTATATCCACTACGGTGGTGGTGATTCCGCAAACTGACGGATTTAAGCTCAGGGAAATGTGGAAATCTTGCCTCAGTAAATTTACCTTCGAGAATTCATCACTGCAGTTCTTCCATAGATTGCAGGTAGGTGGAAAGTTAATCTACGTTGTGCGATTTTCAGTAGAAAGTAATAAATTGATCAATGTACGCATATAGATTTTGCAAGGTTATTTTTTTCATTGGACTAACTATCGAACCAAGGGTTATCTCATCACTTAGAAAGTTTTATACACAACCGCTAATTGAATAGGTTTTGATTGTCATTCAGTGACACAGCCGTTTCATACCAAGAGAAAATTATTTTTGACCTTTAATTCTGGCGGATGGGATAGCGTTAAAGAATTGATACACGGTTTGTATGGGGACTGTGGTCATGCTACAACTGAGCAATATATAAGATAGAAACGTTGGTTAGTCTAAGTTCAACAATAAACCACTGGGTTCGGTCAACGTCCGCTAAATGCCCAAGGACACAACCGACTAGCTAGCGACCAGTTTCGAATATGTAACCCTTCGGTTAAAGCGGTTGCAGTAACCCACGGAAAACTTTTAAAAATCGTTTTCGACATTTCGGTCGGCCGAATGGTTTGCGCGGTCGATATAAAATACGGTCCATGTGACGAGCAATCTTGGATTCGAAACTTGGCTCGGTAAAAAATTGTTTTCAAGAAGTTGATTTTAATATTTATGTTGTTATTATTGCAGTGGACAGGGGATTTCCGCGTCTATTTGCTCTACCGGAGTTTCACCTTCGTTTACACGTTAGCGTGGTTCATATGCGATATTATTTCCACCACGGACCCAATGTATTGCGCATACCTCACACACTGGGCACAGTTGCTTATGGTGCTATATTTCGGTAATATATTTTATTTGTGTCGTGTATATGGGAGTTCCTTAGTCTATAACCATCAACAGCCCTGGAAATCTGAGAATTTGTGAATTTGGACATCTTATTTAACCACTAGGATAGGATACTCATGTTTATCCCCGCAAATGGGAAAACCAAGGGGGTTAACACACGGGCAATCGTCAGATCACCTCGCGCTCACCGTCGGATTACCGGAGCTATTGTAGTGTGTTATGTATGATTCATTCGTTTCATGAATTTGGTAGAACCCATTAATCCACTGCGTTTAGTCAATGTCCGTTAAGAGCCTTGCCCAAGGACACAACTGTTAAGCCAACGGCCGGTTTTGATCGACAACCTTTCTACTGACAGTACGTCGACGCTCTTACTAATTAAGCTACCCGTTCAACCAATAGTTCCAGAAATTTGACTGTGACCACCAGGTATTATATGAAAATGCTCGTATAATAAAGGAATTAAAATGTTTAAAATCGTGTTAAATAGAAATAATTAACTTTCCTCCAAGGTGTGGTTTTGCTGGTGGTAATCCACACAAGGTTTAAGGGAGATTCAATCAACGTTGAAATGGCCAATATGGTGTCAAATTCCCAAGACGCCGCATCAGGTACAATAAAATAGTATCCTGGTTGTCAATCAATATCGATGCAACCACAAATGTGTTGGCAATTTAGATATTAAAGGGGAACTGAAGTCAATTTTAAGAATATCTTAATAAATGGAAAAAAATACGCTGATTTCAAAAATCAAATCAGTTTCTTCCAATATTGTTTTGTTAAAGAGTTATGAGCAAATATGCATTTTATTTTATGTTAGGGGATTTCCCGTATTACGTCACTGACGTTGTTGAGATTTCGTGCCTATATGCATTGTATACAATCATGTGCCAGTTTAGAGGTGAATTAGTAACATAAGCGCCTGCAGGAGCGTTGTATTTTCGTTTTTTTTATGAAGACTTAGCATAACACTTGTCATATAGCCTAACTGAACCAATGTACCCGCGTGACAGCTTACCTTAACCGGTCATTCAGGCATGCACGGTCCTGGACCTAAGCTGAATGCTGAGGTATACAGGTCTCGTATTTAAATGACTTTAGAATAATAAGTCTTAGCAAGTTATGTCATAAATCATAGAAGTGAAGACAGAACAAGAAAACTAGAACAGGAGGCAGTAAACTGTAACTGCCAGCAATTTATAGAAATAAACCAGCCATCAATCAAAGATCAGACTATGCAGTGGGAACAGCCTATTTCTTTCATGATTGTTGCTTTTCAATATATAGCCATAATCTGCAACGTAGACTATAGCAATGTTGTGATCAACCCCTAGGCTACAAACTGAGAGTGTGAGAGATTTGGTATACATATGCATAGAAGTTTTAACAAATTTCTTTTGTTTTCTTCATTTCTAGAGTAAATTTAAGTTAATGTTGTAACACTAAAATGGATGACAGTTTTCAGCATTCTGGCATGGATGAAAGAAGTTTTATTGTACACAATAAAACAACACAAATTTAGTCATGTGCGTTTGAACCAAGGAAAACGTCTGAAAGTATCTTTGAAGATGCAAGCCCCATAGAAGAAAATGTTTATTTAGAAACATTACCTATTGACATGACTTGGTGCCGTTGCAAAAACTGTATTCTTATGGACACACCGCAAGAATGTTTATGCTGCATGAATGTACATGCATTTGTGCACAAAATAATGCCAGACTGGACTTGCATTACTAAAAGCCCTTATTTTTCAATTATCTGCTTGGATAAAGAAGTTCTTGAAGTTGATTTTGATGTACTGGGTTGATCACTATGTTTAAAATCATAATCAGAAAAATTTAAAATTGTTGGAACTGTAATTTTCACCAAGTGGTTTGTTTTCATCATCTTGGCTACTCCATTGGAGTCAAATACAATTTTACTATGATAATCCTTGTCACAAATATGTGCACTACACACTGCTGTTCTTTTTCCAGGTAGTTTAGAACGCTTGCATTGTTGTATCCATTGCTTCAACCGTTTTTTGTCGTTGTGAGGAAATCGATGGAAGAGCACAGGTGGATTGGAATTACGTGTGCTGTAATAGGAAACAATATACTCCAATCACTCTTTCTTCCTTCTCAGTGGCTTAACTTTAGGCATTTTACAATATCTAATAAAAAGAACTAAATTAGAAATGTGGTATATTAGGATAGGATAGGATAGGATAGGATATTCATGTTTATCCCCGTGAATGGGAAAACCCCAGGGGTTATCACACGGGCAATCGTCAGATCACCTCGCGCCCATCGTCGGGTTACCGGAGCTATTGCAGTGTGTTGTATGTGATAGACACGTTCCTTCAATTTGGTAGAACCCATTAATCCGCTGGGTTCAGGCAATGTCCGTAAAGTGCCTTGCCCAAGGACACAACCGACTAGATAGCGACCAGTTTCGCACCTGCAACCTTTCGATTGAAAGGCGACGCACTATTCTTATTAACTTATTTGGGTAGTTAAGTAAAGATCTATTATATATATTCTTCACTTACTTATCTGAGTGCTTGCTGTGTACTTATTGTCAGACTACACATCAGCTACTCAACTGTGGATTAACTGGTTTTTGCAATAAATGGTATACTCAACCAGTAGGCTAATGCTCAGTTTCAATAACAGCATACATTAAATGTACCACATACACAACAGCAAAACATTATACAAACAGCCAAGGTAAACCATGAAAGAAATAGGCTTTTCCCACCGCATAGTCTAGCCTTTTCCTAATGGCTGGTTTATTTCTATAAATTGCTGGCAGTTACAGTTTAATGCATTCTGTTATAGTTTTCTTGTTCTGTTTTCACTTTTATTATTTATGATATAAATTGCTAAGACTTATTATTCTAAAGTCATTTAAATACGAGACCTGTATACCTCAGCATTCAGCTTAGGTCCAGTCCAGGACCGTGCAGGCCTTAATGACCGCGCTTAAAGTAAGCTGTCACCATGTACATTGGTTCAGTAAGACTATATGACAAGTGTTATGCTAAATCTCCATAATAAAAACGAAAATACAACGCTCCTGTAGGCGCTTCTGTTACTAATTCACCTCTAAACTGACACATGATTGTATACAATGCATATTGACCTATCCGGGTTGCGCGCGCAGCCCATGACAACGGCCTTAACAACGCTAGCTGCAGTGAAAACAATCCTATCTAATGGCTGGGAAAAGTTCATATTTTCGGCTAAAATTGACAAAACTATTATTTTTTTGCAATTAAAACGTTTTCCAACATATATCTAACGGTATACGGTATGTACCGTCATATAAAGTAAAAACAAAGCTTTTTTTGTGCCGATAACGGCAATTAAAGCTGTTTAACGCACGGTATAGCCTAAATCTTTATATACCGTCTACCGACAAACCTTACGACTGAAAGAATATGGCATAAGCCGTTTCCTTGTTAGTAATTTGGTAGCAAACTAACTATAATATTGTGTTTTCTGTAGAATTTAACCGTAATTAATATATTGTGTATGATTTATAATTATATTGACAGTCTTGACTCTTGGCATGTGTGCACTGAAGAGTTACAGGAAAAGCTGGCATTGTGTGTTGTTTCCAAGTGTCCCTGTTGGCTTGCAGGTGATGTGTGGGTTACTGACCCCTTTCAGTGGCTCCAGCTTGAATAAACACTCTTTTCTGGTGGAAAAGATAGCATGAAAAACAGAAAAAAAGATTGGATGCACCCGAATCAATTTGTAAGTTGATGGGTACAACATGCTTTATATTCATAGCAATGGTGAGCAAGGTCCCTATGAAATTCTCACTACACAAGTTTGGCCATTACAAAGATTAAACAATAAACCCCATTCTTCCTGGATTGCACTGAACTAAGAGGATGCTTCAGTGATCTTTGCCTAAACTAGCACTACACCTGCATGACAGCTATGAGCAATTCTTTTTCCCATGTTGGAGCATTTTTATTTAAAATTGAAGCAGCTGTACATCTTGGGTATGCAACAAGAGACCAAGCATGCAAGTGGAATAATGATTTAGTAGAAATTTCATTACCGGTGTCTTAAAAACAAATGAGGGCAATACTTTGAACAATAAATGCATGCCGAATACCCATAAAAATTTTGTTCTTTGTGAAACCGGTCTGTAAATATTGGAAAGTTTGATGCCACACAAGATAGTTTATTTCACTGCGAGTGCCATTACAAAAAAATTGAAAATTTATTGTCTTTACATGGTACACAGAATCACTGGATGTAGCACTGATGCAGCACAATTTCTGTATCAACCAGGAAAAAGAATTGAAAAAATCATTCTTATTATACATAGATTCAAATACAGATGTACATTTGGAAATTGAAGGCTTGTGGTTTTGTTGTCTGGACACAGGGTTTCATATTCTGTTGTGGGCGTGTAAATAAATACTAATGGAACATATTCGGGGCGGATTTCAACAATTGTTGGCTGACCTGAATAAAATAAAATTTGTATAAATGCCATACCCCTTTTCTCTACCTGCAGTAATATTACTGTGTTACTAAAAAAAGTCTACTTTCCAAATATCAGTACTTCACTGATATATTTGGAGTATTTATCTCACTCTAATTAATTAAAGGTACATTACTTAATTTCCTACATTACTTAATAGGGAAGATACTGATAGCTGAATAAATGAGCTAAGCACAGATAGGTCTTTTTACTGTTTGGGGACAATAAAGAACCATTCTTGTCTTTCCTCTTACAAGCTACAATCCGCCTTTCTCTCCTCTTTGGGTTGTTGTTGGGAAAACAGAAAACCATACTTTGGCACTAGTCATTCTATTGTGGTTTGTACAACCAAATGCAGAACACCCGAGCTGCATAATGTACGAATATTTGCTTGCAGGAACAATTTATACTAGTTATATGATTTCCTGCAGTAAATGTAACACCTTATCAGACCACTGGTACCCTATGCTGAGTCTGAAATGTTAACCAGTTATTTTGATGTTATGGCAATTTTAATGACTGATTTAGACCTAGCTGTCATAAAATGGAAAGGTCATGTGTTTCTGTTTAGCCGTAAGGGCTGGTTTTAACCCTATGTAAAATTGAAAAATGTTGCCAGATGACGAGTTTTATCTAACCACTATCTAACGTTTTGCCGTATTTTCCGTTTTTTTGATAAAATACTTTTTTCTAAATCTACCTAACTACGTTGTTAATCTACTATTTCAAGGAAAATGTGTTACACACCTCGCAACTGCGTTTTAAATAACTTACAGTAGCACCTGCAGCCACTTTACAATGGTAAAGGTAGGGCATTTCGGGTTTGTTTTCACTGCAGCTGAGCTGAATTCGCTATAGCGAAATTGCTATGACGCTAACCCGGATAGGTGAATAGGCACGAAATCTCAACAACGTCAGTGACGTAATACGGGAAATCCCCTAACATAAAATGAAATACATATTTGCTCATAACTCTTTAACCAAAAAATATTGGAAGAAACTGATTTGATTTTTGAAATCAGCGTATTTTTTTCCATTTATTAAGATATTCTTAAAACTGACTTCAGTTCCCCTTTAACGATTTTTGCCGGTCATGTGAGTGAACGGTTTCTATCGCGGTTTCGAAAAGTGGAAGTGGTGAAAACGTCAAGCTTGTACCACTTACCCTGCAGCACTAGGATAGGAAACAATAAAATAAGGAAAGGAGGGAAGGAGAAATCTGCCTACTAAAACCAGGGAAACTTTGCTCCTTCCCTCGTTTTCTCATTTTAATTTCTTCTGTCATGTTGCATAAAATGCAGGAATAATCTCATGGCTAAACAACAATTGTGTTGTGAAAAAACATTGAGTTGTAATATATATAGTCTTAACATAAAAATAGTAATTTTTATTTAATGAGTCGTTTCGGAAAACATTTATTTTAATTTAAATCCCCTTTCAAAACACCTGGCTATGATGACAAATTATTATTCTGACTTTATGTTTAATTCTTAGATTACATTATTGTTGCGACGATGTAAATATCCCTATATCATGTCCTTTTAAGGTCCTGCTCAACAGCAAGTGAGTTCGTCACTGCAATGGCCACACAAAATCGTATTGATCATGGTCAACCTTTATTTTAACGTCGCCTTCGCTGTCACTATATTGTATTGGACTGGGGTATTATCTGGAAAAATAACACTATCGCACAGTGCGCTTAATATCCATGTTCATCTTATAAATTCGATATTAGCGTTAATAGAACTTATCCTCACTTGTGTTAATGTAAATCCTTACCATTTCTACCAGCCGCTATGCTTTTATGTAACCTACATTTCCTTCACGCTGATATTACACTGGGCAAATGTGAATTCTGCCATCTACAAAGCACTTGATTGGGAAGAACATTCGAGAACGGCAACGACGTTTGTATTTCTCGCTATCTTCCTGGGTTGTCCATTGTTGCATTTTATTTTTTATATTTTGTTTCGAATACGCGTTTTTCTGTGGAATAAATTACATCCTTAGCACATGCTCGTGTTGGTGCTATATTTACATTTATGTGGATCTGGTCGTGCGTTCGAATACTACTAATGACAAGTTTTTTCCTCTGACGTCACGATATATATGCCACCTTAGCATGAAGGGCTCTTCAATACTAGGATCACATTTGTTATAAATAAACTGTATTTAAATATGATGAAATATAAACACACTTACATAGTATATATTAATCATGAATCAAAAATACATTTATATTATAAAAACAATATTTTTGGTATGATTTCAAATTTAATTATGAAAAAGACTTGCGTTTTCTGTATCACAGTATCACGAGAATAATATTCCATCGTAAATAATTGCTTCGTGTTGTGAAAATGGGTTATTTTCCATCCCTGTAGTAATACGTGCAGGTTTCCAGACAGTTTTTTGTGCCCTGTAATCATGCGTGCCCTGTTATCAACCGTAATCATGCCCGCATGTGTGTAATAATCATTTACTTTGATATGTAACATTCTTTGCATGCATTTCGTACTATATAACCCGACGTGCTTCGCCTTAAATTCATTTACTACCAAGTACCTCCAATACAAGAATACAACACTTTGTATGTGTATCCAGGGGAATTCCCCAGGGTAAACACCAAAGATGTTTGCTGCTCCAGTCAACTCCTCTAACATTATAAGATGACTTAAAGGGGGAGATTCGTGTTTAATGCGGGCTATGGGATAGCACAGTTGGTATACAGTATTTACAATAAATTGTATGCCTACACTCTGGTTATTATAACCAACATCGCAATGTACACTCTAGTGGGCCTTTCTATTTTTATTCAACTCATAAATTTTAACCGATTTCAAATACCCTACTTTATAAAAAGTAAACAGAGCATGGTTAATGTTAACAAGGTTTCTGCGAAGTGAAAGCAGTCTGCATCGTCTGCAACGCTACCTACCGATAACACAACACCACATATGCTAAATCAGAGTAAATACAATGAAATAACCACTAAGTGATTTTTTCTAATTTAATTTATTCTTATTAAAAAGTTTTCATTGTTTTTAAATTACGACAATATGATTTAAAACAGAGTTTAGTCGTCAAGACTTGGAGATGACAACACACCAGTTCCCGTTATCATGGTAGGAATGTAACACCTCACAACCAGCGATACTTCGACATAAATCTTCCAATTCTCCCTCTTTAAACACATGGTAGTATCGATAATAAGTTGATTCGTCGCCATTACTTTTAAAATTACGGGATTTCCAAGGAACTAACAGATCTTGTTGCTTAAAGTTAGTTCGGTTTACATGGACAGCCAATCTCGGTTGGCTGGGTTCAATCTCAACTTTTGAAATGTCGTCAGCTAAATCTTCTTTCAGATACTTTGATTTAACATTATTACAAGTCTGTTCGATAGCCCATGCATAGATAAGGATCTTTCCACCGGGTTTAATAACTCTTAGCAGCTCACGGACGGCATTGGTCCTGCGCTGATGATTTGCGTAGTGATGCACGACTGCGATGCAAATACAAGCGTCCACGCTGTTCGAACGAACCGGCAACCTCAGACCGTTGCACACAAATGATGTGAATTGTTTCCGAGCGCAGATGTTGATCAGTGAAGAGCTCTGATCACATCCGAGAATGAAATGATGCGGACATACTCCCAGATACCTTCCACTGCCACAACCAACATCCAACACCATCGACCCTTCTTCCAGACCATGCAGGAACTCAACGACACGCGGCCATGGTTTCTCGCGTGTGGAGGAGAAGTGATCTGCGATCTTGTCATACACCGCATGCACATGGGAGCTCTCAAGTGAGCTTGCTTCATCCTCATTCACTGGAAGAGGAAGGTCGACCTCGGGTTTAACGACTTTTCTGAATGTCAGCGAATATCTTACATCCCTGTTTACTATCTTTGCACCACCTTCTAATAAATCGAACTTTCTCTGTGTAATGCCGTGTTTCCACAAGTACCTTGAATCCCCAGTGAACAACAATAATGTACAAGGCTCCACGCTCACGTCAATACATTGGTCATCTTTGCTGAAGTTCATTACCACATGGGAACCAAGACTCACTGTGGAGAGTACCAGATCGAAACTGTGTGGGTTGTCGATATGAGGTGGAATGCCATCGCCCGGCTCGTAGATGTTAATGGTGAGCTGGTCAGGCCGACCTACGAGATACCCTGTGCGGATTATCCGGTCTAATAACTCAGCTACATAGCTAGGAAGTCCGTAGCTTATTGGCTTGTTTATATCAACATCATTGGTTCCATAGCGGAACTTGTACCCAAAATGCAAGACAGTCCTGTGTTTTAACCTCTCTGTAACATGATTTGTGGTGGTGGTGTTAATATCATGTTGGATACATTCTATAAGTTTTATTTCTTCAGCGCTGCTAAGAAAGTTATCGATTTTAACCAAACCGCTTGGTAATCCATCAGTTTCATTCACTCCCAATTTATTGTTGGGAATTTCGCTTAAATAGAAACAATAAAAAGTTGAATATTCATTTGAAACTTTTTTCTTCATTTTATAACCTTGAATATTTTCCACCATAGACTTAGCTTCGAATTCAGTTTGAAACTCAGCAATTGCGTACGACTTGTTACATAATACAGGTAAACTACATCTGCCATATTGGCAAAGTACATCCATAAGTTCAGTTGAGCAAACCATGTTCCCAACTCCAGCATTGGCGATGACCACAAATGGTGTTGGATCCTCTACAACTCGTAAATTATCCGACTCCAGTTTCATTCGGATTTTTCTCATCTTCTTATTCAAGCGCTTCGACGCAGATTCACTTATCTCAGCCATCTTTCAAACCCTCACCAGCTGCTGAAACTGAATATTTAGGTTGTTTTTATAAATATGTACAATCAGCTCACTTGTGAAAATCATTAGCTTTAGGAAAAACTAAAAGGAGGGAAAGCGGAAAGGAAGGTAACTGTACACTAAAATGAAGATTCTGATATTAGAGTTAGTTTTAAACATAGGGTTGGAGTTAGGGTTAGTTCTGGGGTTAAGATTAGTGTTTAGGGCAGGGTTTATAATGATTTTTGTTATTTTTGTGAGCAGTTTCCCTCCTTTCATTTTTCTTTTATTTTAGTATTTCCCCATATGAATGCACTGAGCGATCTCACTTATAAAATCTATAGCTTGTTTGGTGCTTGCTTTTCCGTCAGAATGTTGTAGGATTAAATAGCTAGTTAAGGTAGTTAGTTTTATATTTGGGCAATCCGGCCTAACTAGATTACTGTTTTCTATC
>CH002142.1:277614-325295 GCA_000149265.1 Ciona savignyi | reverse complement strand
CAAATGAACGACAAGTTTCACAAGGTTCGCGTTGCACAGCGCGAAGGCGGGTTGCTTTAGATTCCCGTGGTAGCCAAGTAATAGCGGTGATTTTTTTTCTAAAGCCGACTTCCTCATTGCACGGGTCGCGTTACCGCACACTTTTCTTCGAGGCTTAGAGTAGTTTTTTATAAACATTTATTTTTTCATTTTTATTTTTTTATGTGGATTTAGCGGTCACGTCTAATTATACCGATATTTGATAATTGATAGGTATTTTTAGATGTGTTCTAACGACTGTCGTTTTGCCGTTTTTTTCCCGTTTTCCAAATTTTTATCAAAGGTCATACTTCGTGTTTTCATTATGGAAACAAAAAATAAACTAAACTTTAATATTTGTGTTTGTTGTAATTGATAATTATAGCAGCTACTTGGTTGCTTGACGGGTAGATAAACGAGCGCTTCCTTGGCGTAAATATGGAAGTGCGCGTTGACGAGTTTAGATTTACATTTGTATTTCAGATGAAACCTCGAACACGCAGCTTGTGCCAGCGGAAGATAGAATGGATAAAACCATTTTATCAATACATTAAAACAATTGAAAAAATGGCTAGTTTTTAACACCACGATGTGCCCCCATTACCATTAGCAAAAAAAATAACTTGAGGAAAAAAAAAATCCTAATCTGTTAATATACAGAATAGTACATATATATATTTTTGCAGTAAATCATCATTATAATACTTCCTTTATTATAATATTGCACCATTTCCGCTATCATTAACATACCTGTCCCTTTTTCTAATAAACTATGAGAGTTTTGGATAGTGACGTGTCATGTCAAGGTCTGAATAACTTACATCCGTCCAAGCATATACTACAACTTCTTACATTAGACATGTCCCTAGGGCCCCGCGTAGCCGACAAGTTTCAACAACAAAAATCGGACAGAGATGCATCAAGGCGTTTTTAATGTTTAAGTGCAACCCATTGTTTGACTTTTTTACCGAGTCAAGTTTCGAATCCATGAGGACCGTTTCTGTCGGTATATGTTTTGACCGCACTGACCATTCGCATTAGTGAAACGAACAATAAAAGGAAAACGAACACCCATGCATAAGTGAAACAAACAGAAGAACACTCGCGTCTTAATCTTACACAGTGTTGTTTTCCTTTTATTGCGAAAATTCTATAAGCTTTGCGGCTCCCAGTGATTATTTTGTAGACTATCGGTTAAAATGGCTCTTAAAGTGCAAACGGTTACCGACCCCTGTGGTAGGCGATATCGACTAAAGTGCCGTGCATGACACAGTCTACCAGTTGGAGACTGGTTTCAATCAAGCTCTAAACTAGGATGGTATATTTATGTTTATTCCATTAAATGGTAAAATACGGTGTTAACACTCATCAATCAAGTCACTTCATAAATTCGTAAGGGAGTGTTCTCACACTGTTAATAATTGAATTACCTCGTGTCCACGGTCGGGTTACCGGATCTATTGTTTTATGCTGTGTTATATAAAGACCTTGAATTTTGGTAGAACGCTTTAAAATTATACTTGGTGCATGTCCACTAAGGGACTTACTAAAGGATACAATCAAAAGTCCAGCGTCGAGTTTCTAATAAGTAAACCTCTGTACGTCACAATATGATGTGTGTGTTTACTGAGGTAAAGTTGTGGTCTGAATCATACCCATTCAAACCAGTTAATGTTCTATTTTAATTCCTAAATCAAGAGATAACAAATGGCACATGACAAATTGATCCTTTTGTAGCTTATTATATGTTCTAGATGTGTAGTGTTTTTTACGCTAACAAATATGTTATTTGCATGTTTAAGAACATTTCCGTATGTGAAGTTGTCAAATTGCCGCCCTTCTTTATGCGGTGAATTTTTTTTATGAATTACCGAAGTGCAAGTCGATTTATTTTGTTTTATGTAAATATTGATTCTGCTGGAAAGTGGAAAGTGGTATATCAGAGAAGGGAAACCCCCACACGTTCATTGCCTTTTTCTCGCTTTTGTATTGGACTTTGAAATGTAAGGAGCATGGAACATTAGCCATAACTTTTAACTGCGTTGTTAACAAGCTTTAATAAAGCATATGCAGCAACATTTTTAAAATACAGTGTACTTAATTATTCTTTATTTCTCATAGCAGGTTCGACAGATTACTTTGGTGGTTTAGTGCGACACCTTTCAATCGAAAGGTTTCAGCCTCGAAACTGGTCGCTAGCTAGTCGGTTGTATTCTTGAGCAAGGCACTTTACGGACATTGCCTGAACCCAGCGGATTAACGGGTTCTACCAAATTGTAAGACCGTGTTAATCATACACAACACACTGCAATAGCTCTGGCCTCTGGTAACCGACGGTGGGCGCGAGGTGATCTGACGATTGCCCGTGTGTTAACACCATTGCTTTTCCCATTCACGGGGATAAACATGAATATCCTATCCAGGATATTAGGTAGGCTACCCACGTCACTGAAAATATACAAGATGACTTCTGGTGTGTCGGATAATGAGATATGTAATCTCGCATATGAAGGTCAGGTGGCACTTCTAATGCATCGTATCAAAGAAAACGGTCAAGCTGTCAAAGTCAGTGATCAGGTACCAACTGTGCAGCATGAACCTGAGGAAAATTGATTTTTAAAATGTGCAAACAAGATAACATTTGTTTTATTTAGTTACTTTATGTTTTGATAGAATATCCTGCCCCTCCTTTTTTATGTTTTTAATTTTCAGGTATTTCCATATTTTCGGCATATACTTGACATAATTTGTATTCTCTTTTTTTTGGTGGTAAAAGCTATTACATCCAAAATATGTATTTCAGCATGACATGGAATTTTTCATTGTAATTTTAGCAGTGCAATTTTGGGCAAAAATAATACATGTAGTAATATACAATACCTAAGGTCTTAAAAGGTTAAAAATGATTCACTTTTCCACTGAGAATAATATCTTTCGCCTAAAAGTGATATTTTGATTTCTTTGTCCGGTTAGTCTGGTGGTTTAGTGTGAGTGCGACGCCTTTTAACCGAAGGGTTGCAGGTTCAAAACTCATCGCTAGCTAGTTGATTGTGTCCTTGGGCATGGCACTTAAAAGACATTGCATGAACCCAGCGAATTAATGTGTTCTACCAAATTGAAGGAATGTGTCAATCATACACAACGCACTGAAATAGCTCCGGTAACCCGACAGTGGGCACGAGGTGATCTGACGATTGCCCGTGTGTTAACCCCCTTGGTTTTCTCATTCACGGGGATAAAAACATAAATATCCTATTCCATGTAGTAATATATACAATCCCTAAGGTCTTGAAAGTTTAAAAATTAGTCACTTTTCCACTAAGAAAAATTTGTTCCCCCTAAAAGTGGTATCTTGGATTTTATATGTAATAGAATGGTAATTCACATATTGTCACAGTCGGGTAGGAGTCCTCTTCACTGGGCGGTATCAGCTGGGAAGAGGGAGGTCGTTGATCTATTGCTCGATAACAACGCTGATGTCAATAGTTGTGACGATGTAAGTTTTATCACAAATTTCCTCTTTTTGACTTAGGAATGTATAATACTAGATAGTGTGAGAATAAAGATTTCATGTTAGATTGAAAGATCTAAATAACATAACTTAACACATTTTCAACTTCCTACTTTATATTGCAACTAAATATACAACAAGCATTTGAACAGTGTTGCCTGATTTAAAAACTTCAACCCACCTGTGCATCCTTGTCTTGAGAGTGCGTAATAATTTGGTAAACACTGGTCGCAGCGTGACCATTTTCCTGTTTTTGACTGAATGTATAATACTAGATAGTGTGAGAATAAAACCTAAAGAGTTCTGGAATAATAATTTTCCACTTAAGACATTTCTGGTCATATTTTTTCCACTTTCATTAATTGAAGCTGCACTAATGTTGCCACTGTTTGAACAGAGGTATTTAGGACGAATCGCCTTTCAACCGAAGGGTTGCAGTTGCAGGTATGAAACTGGTCGCTAGGTAATCAAGACACTTAGCGGACATAGCCTGAACCCAGTGGATTAATGGGTTCTATCAAAACTGAATAAATGTATTATTCCTACACAACACACTGCTAATAACTTGATGCTCTAATATGGGCATGCCTTACCATAGTACACAACCGACTAGCTAGTGACCAGTGTCGTACCTGCAACCCTTTGGTCGTAAGGCGTCTTACTAAACCACCAGACTAACCGGCCGGACATATAAGTTGATACCCAAACACCCCAGAGTGAGTGGTCCCCTCTCCACATCGCTGCTTCCACGGGGAACCAAGCGATCCTCTCCCTCCTCATCTCCCGAGGGTCGAAGGTCAACGCTCGGAACAACAACCAGCAAACTCCTCTTCACTACGCTGCATCCCGGGATCGATTGGAAGCCGCGCAAGCGATCCTGGCGTGCGGGGGGGACCCAGATGCGTCCGACCACCTGGGTGCCACCCCCCCTTTCCCATCGGAGGTCGAAGGGGAACACGAAGATGCTTCAACTTCTTCTCGCACACAGCGCTAACTTGAACCTCCAAGATTCTGAGGGGAATACCCCATTGTGAGTTTGGGTCATTTATATCCTGGCAGGTGTCAAATCTCGTTAAGTAATACATCCTCAGTTATTGAGTAATTCTCCTCCAGTTGCTGGAGCTGTTGTAGTATGTTGCATAAATGAGACGTTTCTTTAATTTTAGTAGGTATAATCCATTAAGTGATTTTTAGTTCCTGTAGGAAAAACTAATAATTTACTGAGTTCAGCCAATGTCCGCTTAATATCTTGCTTCAAAACACCAACTAGGGATCAGTTTCAATCCTTCAACCCTTCTACTTATGGCGGAGACCACCATTGTTCCTACGAAGTTAGTGCAGACATCTAAGCTCTGTTGTAGCTTATATCTGATGTGACTAAGTATGTTCCACATAGCAGAACTAACGAAGTGCACCCACAGACATCTTGCTTGCGATGAAGGAAGACTGAACGAAGCTAGACTTCTTATAGAAGCCGGAGCTGATTGTTCACTTTTAAACCGGGTGAGTGGGGTATAGGGGTCGGGATATGTGGTGGGTATTTGGGGTGGGGGTTTTGTGTTTTAGGGGGTGTATTGGGGGTTAGAGCTGGGGGCGTAATTACGAAATTACGTTCAGTTACGTAATTACGGACGTCGGAATTACGTTACGTAAGTCAAATCAAAATTACGTAATTACGCATCTGTCCGTAATTGTTCAAACGGGAATTAATGATCGTTGTAAATATACTTTCTATGCAATTCCTTGTTTAAGTCTTACCAAAAAAAATTGTTCGTTTATTTTTGTTCGAGTTAGGGCTGTGCGAAGTTAACGGTTAACCGGTTAATCGAGTGAACGTCACAGTTAACCGTCAATGAAATCAATAAATGGTTAACCGAATATGTTTGTTTTTCACGCATACAACAGACATGATAACAATACACGTTATGGGGTGGTTGTTCTTTTTTAAAGACCGCGCGGTTGACTTTCAGTGGGCCTACTATTAGTGATGGGACGAGTAAAGGTAGAGGCCTCGAGTTTGTATCGAGTTGCTAACGATTGCTAACCTTATCTTTTCGCGTTGCTAACTGAAACTTGTCGCGTTGCTAACGATTGCTAACCTTATCTTTTCGCGTTGCTAACTGAAACTTGTCGCGTTGCTAACCGTAGCTCGTCACAGTGTTTATTGCTTTGATCGGCGGTATGACCTAGGGTCACGTTGACCTAGATTCAATACAGGACTACTGACGCACTCCCGAGAGCGTTTTTTCCCAGGATCTTCCCATTATTAAGTACTAGCGAGAGAGAACACTTGGCTAAAAAATAAAGTTAGCGATTTTTCTTTGATCTGTTAATAAGTATTTGCACAGATCTAGTTCGAACCACCGGCAAGAATAATCAAAATCGCGTTAAATACACGTGATCTGGGATTCGCGCCAATTTCCTTATCTGTAATCAGCGCCATAAGACAATGGGCAACGCCGCCCACGAATCTGCGGTTTGTTTACTTGTGAATTTGTTTCAACGCAGGACGAACGAAGCGTTTAGTTTAAACTTTAAAGTCTCTGAAGTTAAGTTTAAAATTTCATTATTTTTGTCTACCATCAAAATGCATCCAAAAACACGATGATTTTTGGCTGTTTTTAAAATAACGATGACGTCACAAAATTACGAAAATTACGGAATTACGTAACTGAGCTGGCGTAATTACGTAATACAACTTTGATCAATTACGCCCAGCTCTAATTGGGGGGAGAAAAAAAATTATGTCAGTTGAATGCTGAATATTACGGGTAGGTCCTTTTTTTTAATTGTTTTAATTTTTCCATGACAGATTATAACTACTGTCGTTTTCCCCCTTCCCTTTTGCTGTATTTTAAGTGTGTTTTTTGAGATAACGTAACTATGAGCCAGGTTATCCTAATACTGAACTATTATTAGTTTATTTATTATTTCCCATCGCAATAAATAGCAGCAAATAATTTAAACCAATGCAAAAAAATAGGAAAAGACGGTAGAGCAAACGGTCATTAAAATACGCAGTTTTAACAATTATAAATATTAATTATAGCAGACGCGGCCACCAAACTAACCCCTTATTCGCACTTAGGATGAGAAAACCCCACTTAGAATGGCGACCGAATCTATGAGAAACCAGTTACAGCCGTCCCGTATGGGCTAGCTTCTTCATTTCAACGATTGTGGTCCAGCAACTGTGCTTTTCATACAAATTCTAATTTTATGTTTCCGTTTATATACTCTTGCCGTGAAATGTTGTGTAAGTTTAGTTTTAACTTTTTTTCTTTGTACGACATACACCGTTGTTATTATTATTATGATAGACGAAACAGAAACAGGAATAAACGGCAAAAAAAAGCCTTTACAACGCGGTAATAAAGTAATTGAATATTATATACACATATACTACATGCTTGGTGCAAAACTTATATTCAAGACTCTAAAAAGTAGAAAAAACAACTGAAAATAAATAAAAATAATATGCTAGTTTGGACTTGTTCCATTTGAAGTGACTTTATTGTTCTTTGTTTGGAAATAATCACAAAACATTTGGATTGTCTGTAACAATGCTATCATTGTGCCTTGAAGCTTCTTTATTGCTGGACAATGGTTATTATGAATCACTCATTGTAACATTGCTTCTATGATAACAAGTGATATTATCCACCGAATAGTTTGGTGGGTTGGTGCGTCGCCTTTCACGCGAAATATTATAGGTGGGTGCAAGGTGATCTGACGATTACCCACACGCCTTAGCGTTTCCATTCACTGGGATAAACATGAATATCTTATTTAACACTGAAAAATAGCTCCGGTATGTACGAGGAACGAGATATCCAAATATTACTTGTCTTATAAATCCCTCTGTGTATGCTATCTTACAAGTGTGTAAAACTGATAGTTCTACATCTACATTATTCTACTTTGCGTCATATATTTTAGAAATGTATTCCGCAATGATAAATATTTGGTGTAAATTCCAAAATTAATATAGATAGAATATTCATATTTATCCCCGTGAATTGGAAAACCAAGGGGGTTATCACATGGACAATCGTCAGATCACCTCGCGCCCACTGTCGGGTTACCGGATCTATTGCAGTGTGTTGTATATGATAGACACGTTCCTTCAAAGGACACAATCGACTAGCTCGCGACCAGTTTCGAACCCAAAACCCTTCGGCTAAGGGGCGACGCACTTATCCACCAGACTAATCTGGCGGACCAATATGTGTTCCCATGCAGGAAATTAGCGAAAACACGAACTGGTAAACCAATTCTTGTGGCCGAATGGTTCACGCGGTTGAATCAGATATCAATTTCTATGTAATAACTGCCTATAGTGAACAACCAAACCACAGTAAAAAACAACTTTGGAATTTATTGTCATTTCCTCGGTAAATAACAAGAAAGCGGAAATAAAAAACTGGGGCAGCAGTTGCAAATTTAGATGTTTTCTATGTCGATTTCGAGCCTAACGAAGCTTAGAAACAGCTCCGAGTTTCCAAGTACACAGAATTATTATCGTGGGCTGAAATCAGCCCAAGCACGTCTCACTTAGCCCCAGTGTAGACAGGTTATGGAGTTGAACCCATTACCACTAACGCAACCAGTTAACCCAGTTGTGTCCACATGTTACTGCTGATTGGTTGGTTCGTAGTCGTTGCAACTCGATAATTGGTCCTCCTTCACACGTGGGTCGGTGACGTCCTCCAAAAACGGGGAATACCCGCCGTAACATTCTGGAAAGTGTGTTTTTAGTTATAACGTAACATGGTATTGACGTAACATGGTGATGCAGTACCATGGTGATGTCCGTTAAGTGCTTTGTCCAAGAACAATAAGCGACCAGTTTCAAATCTTAAACCATCAGGCTATAAGGCGACGCATTAACCCAAGTTATTTTGTTGGTGTTAATAATTTATAATGTAACATGATAGTTAGGAGTATTCGTTCGTTGAAATCAAGTTAATGGGACCAAGTTATCATGTACACAATTCGAGTCATATGCTATTTGGGCCGAAACCTTTAACATGGCAAGTTTAATTCAAGTCAAACTGCTTGGAACTTTTTAAAGTTAAGTTTATAATCCGACGGGTTAGTTTGGTGGTTTTCAGCCAAATGGTTTCAGGTACAAAATTTGTCGTTGGCTAGTAGGTTGTGTTCTTGGGAAAGGCACTTAACGGGTATTGCCTGAACCCAACGGATTAATGGGTACTACTAAATTGAAGAAATGTGTCTATCATATACAACACACTGCAATAGCTTCGGTGAGCGCGAGGTGATCTGACGATTGCCCATGTGCAGGCCCGGTGCTAGGAACCGCGGGGCCCAGTTAGAAATGTGATGGCGGGGCCCCTACTCTTCATCGCAAAATTTATGGGTGTTTATATATCATAAAATACATACAAGTACATACAAACTACAAAAATAGACATTTAAGGTAATGTGGATGCTAATTTACGATATATTGTTTTACTGCCAAACATATATATTGTTTAGCAACCATATTCCTTATGACGTAACAGGCAGACACAGAAATATAAATTTGACTTAGTCACGATTAGTGTTCCTTAATAGAGATGTTCATTAAGGGTCACTAGTCACGATGCATAACAAATTGATATTATGAGAAAGAATATTATTTCACTTTTTTATTTTACGTTTCAGTAGTATTTTAAACCTCGTAATACAGAAAGACCCCCGCTAGCGCGGGGCCCCTTCAATGTGCGGGGCCCAATTTGATCTAATCGGTCAAATCGGCCTAAAACCGGCCCTGCCCATGTGATAACCCCCTTGGTTTTCCCATTCACGGGGATAACCATGAAAATCCTATCCTATATCCTGTCCTATTAGGAATTCAACGAATTGATCAACATTGGTTAAACAATACCCTAAATTTACCACTGCAATAAATAGTGGTACAATTAAAACGATATATTTATAGAATTGTCGCAACGAATGACTCGAGTCAATTCATTATAACGTTTAAACACGAGTCAAGGCAAGTCAAGTCAAGTCAACAGTGTTCATACCGCCTACGTAGTTTCCCGGTCCAGGCAGACAAATATAAAAAAGAAATATGGAAATAGGTATAATATTCTCACCACGTGCCCGCCTGTCGTAGTCATCAATATTGCTGTATTCCTCGTCCCAGCATGTATAGTTGGTGAGGTTCGGATCCACAGCTATTTCATCGTCGCATTCCTCGGCCATCCTCATGTCATTCTGCATGATGTCGTCCTGGTACAATGAACTAAACAATCGTTGGTATCACGCCATACTTCAATTATCACGGGTTGGTATCATATGATGGATAATCACGACATGAGTTGGTATCATATGATGGATAATCACGACATAAGTTGGTATCATATAATATATAATCACGACATGGGTTGGTATCATATGATAGATAATCACGACATGAGTTGGTATCATATGGTGGATAATCACGACATGAGTTGGTATCCTAAGATAGATAATCACGACATGAGTTGGTATCATATGATGGATAATCACGACATGGGTTGGTATCATATGATATATAATCACATGAGTTGTTATCATATGATGGATTATCACGACATGAGTTGGTATCATATGATACATAATCACATGAGTTGGTATCATATGATAGATAATCACATGAGTTGGTATCATATGATGGATAATCACATGAGTTGTTATCATATGATAGATAATCACGACATGAGTTGGTATCATATGATAGATAATCACGACATGAGTTGGTATCATATGGTAGATAATCACGACATAAGTTGGTATTATATGATAGATAATCACGACATGGGTTGATATCATATGATAGATAATCATGACATGGGTTGGTATCATATGATATATAATCACGACATGGGTTGGTATCATATGATATATAATCACATGAGTTGGTATCATATGATAGATAATCACGACATGAGTTGGTATCATATGATGGATAATCACGACATAAGTTGGTATCATATGATAGATGATCACGACATGGGTTGGTATCATATGATAGATAATCACGATCATTTGATAGATAATCACGATCATATGATAGATAATCACGATCATATGTTAGATGATCACGACATGGGTTGGTATCATATGATAGATAATCACGAAACATACTTTGCTTTAGACATGGAAGATCCATCGGAGTCGCCTCCTCCACTTGAATATTCAATTTCGTCAATATCGCTGACGTCACCACAATCGTCATACTCGTCATCATCGTCTGCGTCATCACCGCCGGAATCGCCACCTCCGTCACTTCCGCTGTCTATACAAGTCGCGTTATGACGTAACAACTATCGTGACGTGTCAATGGTCACCTGACTCGTCGGAATCATCGCTGTCCTCAAGGGCGCCATCTAGATTCAGACATTTCCAGCAGAGCAGCGCCGACACAACTGATGACGTAACGGACTGGAAGCTCTTCCGACTCTGCGCTACACTACCCCGGCTCTTCCGCGCACCGCCATAACCTTTCCACGCGACCGCACCGGGGGACGACACGTATTGAACGTTGCGCACCACGGGCTGGTGAAGTATGCGAAGATCCACCGGTTTCGGTTCGATTCCCACCGGACAGTAAAACGACGACTCCGTGTTGTAAAATGGAGAAGGGGTTAATTTACATACGGGTATTCCCCTCCTATGAGAAGGCATCTGTACTGTGGAACCGTGGGAAACGATTATAACGGGTTTGTATCGAACGCTACCGTCCAACTTTTTAACAACTAGATAATTTCGTTGTTTGTTATGTAGTGTGACGTCACAATTTCTCATCGATCTTGACTTCTGTGTCGCGGTTGATTTGTTAATACTGCCGCTAGTGTTCGAATGGCTTGCATTTTGGGTTTCTGTGTGAGGGGGGTTCCCCGAACTCGATCCCACTATCTTTAAGGGGCTGAGTCGTTGTTGGATTCGTCGGATGTTCTGGTCGATCCTGGATTGGAACAATTCGTCCCGTTTCTGCATGGCGATCTTCAACTGAAAGTAGATTCGGGTGAATAACTGGGGCCAGGATAGGATATTCATGTTTATTCCCGTGAATGGGAAAACCAAGGGGGTTACCACACGGGAAATTGTAAGATCACCTCGCGCCCATGGTCCGGTTACCGGAGCTATTGCAGTGTGTTGTATATTATCCACATGTTCCTTCACTTTAGTAGAGCCTATTAAGTCGCTGGGTTCAGGCAGTGTCCGTTAAGTGCCTTGTTCAAGGACACAAACGACTAGCTAGCGACTAGTTTTGAGCCTTAACCTTTTGATTAAAAGGCGACGCACCGCCGGACTAACCGGCCGGACTGAATGAAAAACGCATGGGGCGTTAACAATCGTCCAATTATCCACGGCAATTGTCGGGTTGCGGGAGCTATTGCAGTGTGTTGTGTATGATTTACACGTTACTTCAATTTATTAGAGCCCATTTTGAACTGGGTTTAGGCGATGTCCGTTAAGTGCCTTGTCCGTCACAACTGACTAGCTAAAACAGATACTAAACTGCAATCTTTCGCTTGGAAGGCGACGAACTACGTAATCTATCGGTGGGTATGAGGTAATCTGACGATTACCCACGTGATAACGCCCATTTCGTTTTCTTATTCATGGATAATAACATGAATATCCTTTCATACCATAGGAAAACTCTTAGGCTATTAACATATTAACATAACATAGCTGTCCACCTATACTTACCGTATCGCACGAAGGAATTGCATCATCGCCTGGCCTGTTGACTTCTGCTGTTGCTTGCAATGAACATTTCAATTTGTTTTCCAATTCCCGAGCCATTCTGCCTTAATGTAAGATAATTGTATCTGTTACGTCTTCGTGACTTGTAATCGCCGGCTTGCTCAGTACTAAACGGTCATTGAAAATTAATAATGCAACATCTTTGTCTGTGGGCTATCTTGCACCATTATGCAACCCGCACCGCCATCTACTATCGGTAGAATGGTCAGTCGACAGATTAGTCAAGTGAAGTGTTGCACTAAGTAGCTGCCACTGTTTATTGACATACAACCCTCTAAGGGACAACTTATCGACGCGAACTGACTTAAGATTCAATTGTATGAATCGTGGAACACGGTGTAATAAGTCTGTGTGGCCGAACCAACCAACGCGAATAGATCCACGCCCATTAGTGTAATTGCTACTGGGCTGTCAGCATTAGATTTACTGTTATTGACTTTGGAATTTATGTTAGGCACACCAGCAAAACGGATTAGTGGATAATCATTCAAGAGGTCTGCGTTATGTCGTAACAAGTCGCCACTGTGACCTCACACACCCCTCTGTCATTGGGAGAAAATCAGTGACGTAGACGCATGAAGCTATCATTCGTTCCAAACGATAAACAGTAAATGGTAGGTCAGTCTATTTGCAGAAAATATAGTCTGTTTAATGCTCTAATCGTTTGCTTTTGAGTGTACTGTCTATAAATACACCCACTGTTGATACAATGGCACTAACCCATGGTCCACGGACCAGCTGGTACCAGCCCCATATTTAACTTCTAATATTACCGTTGTGTTGCATATTTTTTCTTACACTCAATTGTTTTGCAAATGGCTAGAAGTTCTTGGTTTAAAAAAGTTACAAGCCTACTTGTAACGTTACAAAATCGCTGATTAGGACGTTTTTCTGTAGACTACTGTTAAATCTTCACCGATCAGTCCGGCCCGGTGGTCTAGCGGTTAAGTGCGTCGCTTTTCAATCGAAAGGTTGCAGATGCGAAACTGGTCGCTAGCTAGTCGGTTGTGTCCTTGAGCAAGGCACTTTACGGACATTGTCTGAACCCAGCGGACTAATGGGTTCTGCCAAATTGAAGTAACGTGTCTATCGTATACAACACACTACAATAGCTCCGGTAACCCGACGATGGGCGCGAGGTGATCTGACGATTACCCGTGTGATAACCCCCTAGGTTTTCCCATTCACGGGGATAAACATGAATATCCTATCCTATCCTCCCTAAAACGGTTGGACACAACTGCATAAAACACGCAAAATCTTATGCATCGAAAATATTCGACGAATAATTTATTGAACGCCGATCAGCCAATGTTACAAGGTAAATTGCGAGTTTGTTGGTTGAAAGTTGTAAAAGTGATTAAAAGTGAACATTCCTCTTAGTCGCATTCTCTCGGAGTGCGCGCTCGCACACCACCCAGCGGCGGCCTGTACATGAAATATACATTGCAAAGGGGAGCAAGAGAGCAAGCTAGACGCTGATATGGTCCACCTCCTGCCCGTTCTCGTGTTTCCGCCACATTTTAAATAGCAATTGTTCGAGGTCGGACACGTATCGCTTCACATTGAACAGGGGACTGGTGGTTCGTTTGTGCCACACTTTCGCTCGCACCGATTTCAAACTGGAAGTAAAAAGTTTGTTAGCCATGGACGTTGTTGGCATTTATATGACATATTATTCATGTTTATCCCCGTAAATGGAAAAAACAAGAGAGATTATCACACAGGCAATCGTCAGATTACCTTGGGCCCATCGTCGGGTTACCGGAACTATTGCAGTGTATTCTGTATAGTGTATAATTCATCGTTCCTTTACTTTAGTATAACCCATTAATCTGCTGGGGTCCGGTAATATCCGTTAAAAAGTACCCTTCCAAAGTTTTAACCAACTAGCAAGTGACAGTTCCGAATCTTCAACCTTGGGCTGAAAGGAGATGCACTAACCCACCACGCTATTGACCCATATATCGCAGTATGATAATGATAAAGCATCAAACCATATATCATAATATGAACCATCCAACTTACTAATCAAGATCGGTGCCGAGTCGTACTGCAATATCCTCGTAATGTTGTGATGACTCAGCAATAAGCTCGGGACATCCAAGACATGCAAGTTGGGATGACGCGACACGACTGGCTAGTGTCTCCTTGGGCAGCGTTACCATGGGGCAACCGGCCCATAATACGTCCATGGCTGTGGAGGGTGGTTGGTATTTTGGTGGAAATAATAAAACATTACAATTATATCTGTATATCAATACATACCGTATAAAGGCATTATAAAAACAAGTATACACATTATAATACATTTCAAATGCAAAAAATGTACAGATATCCTATTCGCCTGTTTTTATCACTTGATTGTAGGCTTTACATTTGTTTATTATATGTTATGACCAAAAGTCCCGTTGTGTTTCACTCGGTAATTAAACCGCATTTCAGCAGGGGATATGCTGCACGCTGTGTGGATTTTGCAACAGATTACAAAACTATTATATTTTTAACTTTACGTCAATATCGGAAAATTTTTATTCAATTTTTAAACATTCCAAAACGACTTCAGTTTTTCCTCAGATTATCCTACAACTCCATGCATTATGCTATGAAGTATTGAGCACAATTTGTAAGTGTTTCTCCATTTACTTGGTAATAAGCTTTAAACCCATTAAACATTAAACCCATTAAAAGTCATGGCGAAATTATTAACCACCATTGATAAAAATATAACATTTTTTGGTCAAGAATAATCATTTTTATCTCAATTTGAAAAATTTAATTTTAATCATTCTAAAATGTGTTATTAAAATGAATATTATTATTCTTGCTTAATGTTTTTTGTTTAAGACTTCGAATTTTACTTTCCAATATAAATCTTCATACCGCTTTTAATTATAGTTGGACGTAAAGATGTTTATTGTAATTTTATAGTGAATGTGTAAAGTTCTGAATCTGAACAAAAACCCGGAATAATAATTTGAATATAAAGACATTTTGGTGGGTACCTGTTCCATTAGTCAATTAAAAACTTTTAAAAATGTCTCCTTAAGATGGAAATTAATATTTTATACTACTCAGACCTTACAACTACATGCATTATGTTAGGTAGGTATGGAAAGTAAACAGTGCCAGTGTGGGCATTCGTTGGATTTAACTTTACCCTCAACCCAATTTGACACCATAAGATATGACTCTCCAGGAATAAAACAATATTCACAATGTGAATCGAAACTTGGGTTTTGTTTTGTTAATTTGATATCCTGACCAAGTTTTGTTGATTTATATTTTAATTTCTTTCACAAAATTAGCAGTTTCTTTAACAGAAACATGGGGTTGGAGTTAAGGTTAGTTCTGAGGTTGAGATTAGTGTGTAGGGTTAGTTAGTTTCCTTAATTTTACTATGCAGTTTCCCTCCTCCCCTTCTATTAGTATTGCCCAATCACCTGTGGTGTGGCCGTTGCAGAGAGGAGTGTCAAGGCAAACGTCGGCAAGTTGGCCACGTCGTACATGCTCCTCCTTGGGAGCCACTGCCGAGAAGATGATGCGATTGGCGTTGATTCCACATGTCTGACGAGCAAACTTCTTCACGTTGGCTTCACCCACTGCGGGGAAACGAAGCAACCAGAGAACGCTGTTCGGGACGCGCTTCAATATTTGGGTGGGGGGGGGGTTGATGGGTTCAGTATAAAATAGGTTCATTAACTGGGGGGGGGGGGGTAAGTGAAGTAAGTAATTCATTTAAAAAAGGTTCAGCATAAAAAACTTGAGAGTACAATGGGAACTATGCAACCCTAAGTAACCAAAGCAGCCATACCCATGGCACGTTCCACCACTTAAAATGATCCTAATAACACTATCGCATCATTATTATAGGGAGCTGTAAAGCTGTAATATAAAGACATTTTAAATGTACTGTGAAGGCTTTATAAGCAAATTGGAAGTTTCGTTTAATTAGAAATAAAAGAAACGAGGCAAACTACTAACTTTGGAAAATTCTATTCAGGACTTCCCAGAACCAACCAAACACACAAGCCCACTTACATTACACCACATGACCAATGTACTCGGGTCGATCTTGTACAACTGGTTGAAGTTGCAATAAACCACCGCGTCGCTTGGAAGTCGATATTGGGAGCGACTCGACACAATTATACCACTAGGTGGTTTCTCCCCTGTCGCTGCCTTTGAGTCAATCTGTAACGGAGAATTTGTTGAATTTCAAAAAACACACGGCACAAGTCGAATTAGCTGCTAAAATCTTATGACCGGCAGCGCAGAGGGAAAGGTTGCTACTTTAAGTCAATCTGTAAGAGAAATCTGTTGGATTTCGAACTTTTTGACTGAATTTTCAACTTTTAAACAAATAAGTGATCAGTTGTGTGAATGACCACAATTTCCTATTAATTATGTCACTCTTTAATACAATGCAATATCCAATTGAGCAGAGTTATGTTTGAGATGTTCTTCTTGGGTCAATTGGTTCTCTCTTTAAGTCCATCACTACGCTAATGCTATGCGAAGTTAATAAAAGGTTAGAAATTGACCTGTACAAGTGCAAGTCCATTCTGTGCGATGTGCGTTTCATCCAGTTGCACGGTGAGTTGGCTGTTCTTCACCATCGTGCATATGCTGTGGGCGGCCTTGTTTAGGGGAACCACCGGAGTCAATACCTGCGGAGGGAGTTGGTAATTCATGAGGCAATAGGGGAGCATATTCATTTCCATTCTCAGGAGACTAAAGGTTACGCTTATTTACCATCATTAAGTCACAAGAAATTAGTCTTTTCATTTCTATTCTCATATTCATTTTTTGCCAATTGACCAAATAGAATTAATTTTTCTTGTAATTGCTCCGGTATATGTAAGTTGTTAACGTGACCAAATGTTTTTTGAGCTGTTTGTGTTAAGTGTTAGAACATCAAGCATCTTATGGAAACCTCGAAGTTATTTTTTTATTTATTGAACTGATGAACCCAGATATTACTTATCTGCTGCTACAGCCAAAGCCAAGTTTTTCATTTTATATATGGTTTTGAAATCAATTGGATAACACAAGCCTTTGTGTTGTGTATGTGTGCACAATCATGCTGCCACTATGACATCACAAACCTCTTTATCCTCCTCATCCTTGACCTTTGCCACAGAGTAGGTGATGCCACCGAACCAATCCAGCATCTCACGTGGGTCCAATGAATTGAGGACGCAGCAGTTATCACTCACATCCGACCCACTTGTGCCACTCAGATTCACTACAGCTTTCTCCTGTGGATTATGTTCAATTAAATTCGGAATTGACAAGAAATGTTGAATCAGCAATTTTCGAATCAGTGAACATGAAATAATAAACGCCATCATAATCTGCAGGGTATGTTAAAAACAAAGTAATATATTTTATTTATTAAATACATGTTTTAAACGGAGCTTACAACAAATAATCCTAATCAAAAAAGCAAATTTATTCTGCTTTAAATGGCATTTACCACTGTCAATCAAAATCTATGTTTGGTGATATGTCAAACATATACATTTGACCTGGAAAGGAGAAAATATATTTTGCCACAATATCAATCACATTCCCCCCAATAACCCATCATACATGTCAAAATAAAACTATCTATATGCAGATACCACTGGCGTCGATTCCCGGGGTGGCAGGGGTGGCATGCCACCCCAGTAAAAAAATGCGGGGTGGCAACATACAAAATATACCATACTTGCCACCCCAGTTTTTCACTCATTACGGTATTTTTTTACAATGTGTTTACTGTAAAAACAAATAATTTGTAGCATAGAATCATAAAAATCGCAACCTTAAATAACACACAAGTTCATTATTATTTCGAAATGTTAATAAATTTCACCTATACATAACACCATTCACACGTCGATTGTTTGATTGTCAACGTAATATACGCACCATTCACACGTCGATTGTTTAATTGTCAACGTAATATACGCAAGCATTCACAAGCTGATAGTTTGATTTTTAACACAATATTATCTATAAGCAGTACTAAATAATCGTAAAATCCCGGAGGTAAGTTTATTCTAATTTGGGGCGACACCGCGCTAAAGTGCGTTGGACAAGAGTCAATTGCGCAATAGTAGTCTGTCAGCTAAGGCACATGGCAAAAACACTTAACCGACATTGTTTAATTTGTAAGCTCTCTATTATATGAAAATACAACACATAGCAATAGCTCCAAAAAACTACAAATTCTGAATCCAACGTCAATGTTAGAATAGTAGGAAACATCTATCTAGTTTGGACTGGATAATAATTTCAAAATAATAGAGGACTACACTTTAAAAGAAAAAATTACAATAATACCGAAAGAGGAAATACATGCGATTGCCAGACACGCGCTCCATATATTTATCTAATTAAATTTGCCGAATTGTCAACTTAGCAAATCGGGTGCAACGATCAAAGCGACGTAGTCTCTCGGAGATTTGATTGACAGCTGGCTGCTGGCGTAATGGAATTTTAAGTTTCGAGTTTTGTGTTAGAACGTTGTAATTTGATAAAAACTTAATAAAAGTGCCGCCGTGCGCTTTGAAACTATTTTATTTATATTTTGACAGTTTTTTTGCAATTAGTAAGTGATCTAAAACAACCCACGGCATTTTTTGCCGTGGGCTTTAGTTAATTTGGCAAAAGTCCACGGCAATTGCCTTTTGCCGTGGCGAATTTCGAGGACTGCGTATTAAAACCAAAGTTATACTAAGTATCGTAACCGTTTTAAAACTATAGCCTATGTTAAACCGACCGATATAACTTTAGATTATATTTATACATGCTAAACGAAATGTCAAAATACAAAATTATTTTAACTCGCCGGTATCCATCTTAGATTACAAATTTGTTATTGTACAAATTGTTTCTAAATTAAAATAGCCACCGTTATCTTTATAAATCCATTTCTCGCCTTCTGCCGTTACCTGAAAATCGCATTTCAAAGAAACACTTTCCTATTATCTTACATTAGTATCGGCGATTGTGGCGTGGGTATGAGTCATCTAAGAGAAACACGCGGATTCTCCGTTCGGCAAGGGGAGTTTAATAGAAGTACATGAAGGGGCAAATTAACTGTAACAATGGAAAGTTATTTGTGCCTTACTAAATAAAGTCGGTTTGGACATCGTTTTGGACTTGGATAGTAATAAATATTTTTTTTCGTTATAAAACTCTTGTGTTTTTCACGTTGTGTTTTAAATTATTTTCCAATAAATACGAAAAAATCCTCAAAAACCTCAAATGACAGCATGTAAATCGAAAAAAAGGCCCGGAACTTCTTTCAATGTTACTATTTATATCCATCCATCGTCACGATTAAAACAACGTCAACGTTATGCTATATAAATAAGGGGCTTTCCACACATTCGAATGCCGACGTGTTTGTTTTATCTTGCCGCCTGCGGTTGCCGAAACAATCTTCCAATTAATTAAATAACAAGACGAATCTGTAGTGCTATAAACATATATAGTGATTCACTAATAGGGAACGATTCGTAGCGATTGTGCAAAGTCGGCTAGTTTTTGCCTGTTTAAAAGTTGGTTACAGCTAAATAAATTTATGCCGTCTTGGCGCCACCCCAGTTTTCGTTTACAACGCAAAAAAATCGACGCCTATGTCAGATACCACATATCATATGAATCACATACTGAAACCAGATACCACACAACATACAAACCACAAACCGAAATCAGATACCACACAACACGAACCATATATACCGAAACCTCACCTTCAAATGTGGGAACATCTGTGCGTGATCTCCGATAAAGAATGTGTTCGGCATGTAAGCGAGCTTCTCACTGTATTGGTCCTTCAACTCAAATGGTGACGTCACCATATCAGTGATGATATAATCCATGAACGTTGCACCACTGGTACCTGGATATCCGAGCCACATAGCTTGGATGGGCGCCGGACGTAGTGAGAATAATTCGTTGCGAGCTCCTTTGGTGTAGCCGTTCATATTGAGAAGGATGTGGATGCCGTCTTGGTAGATCCGATCAGCTGCCTGTGGTTGGGAGTGGGGGGTGGTTGATTCAACGCTTTTATTTCTAGATGCCTGAGTACTGTATTATGATTAGGGATGCACAAACTAGAATATCTTGGTATTCTAGAATAGTTATTTCGAATCCAGAATATCGAATCCTATTCTATATTAAAAAGCAAACTCCAGTTAAAGTGGCAAGATCGTCAAAAATTCCTGCTTCAGCTGACTACCTCTTTGGCCAGTGTGATTACATACTTATAATCATAGGCGGCGACTTCAGTAAAATGTTACCGTTGCGCGAAATTGTATGACGTCACAATCGGCCCTATGCATCGAACTAACTGGGATAGATCTATGATACTAACGATTTACAAAGCTAAAAGATTAAGCCAGGAGTTTAAGTGTTTAATCTAACTACTTCCCCCGCTGAAATATTGCATGGTTATACGCTGCTCAGCGTCAACAATACGGAAAGAATATACCAAATATTTATGTGTCTGCGAGGGCTGTGCAAGAACCCAGGTTCTTATAACGGTTAACTGATCAAAGAAAAAAACCGTTAACCGTTAACCGATGTTAGCCTACTGTTCTCTCTAGCAAATACTTAGTAATGGAAAGAACATGGGGAAAACGGGAGTGCGTCGTGTATTGAATCTAGGTCAACGTAACCCTAGGTCAAACCGCCGATCAAAGCAATAAACACCGCTGGAAAAGCGGCGCTGCGGTTAGACGATTTAATGTGATAATTATTTAAATGCGCAGGGAATTTTTTGCGTTATTATAAAACAGACATTGTGGCGCAACGGTGGAAGTCTGCGCGCTTATAATATCCGTTGTAATCAACGCTGTTGCAATATGTACAATGGAAATAAAAAGGAACTCCATGCAATTATAGTTTCTTAATGTGCAATGTATATTATTTCGAATCCAAATATTCGAAATAAACGTAATATTTGGATTCGAATCCTACGGGATTCGAATCCGGAAGATTCGATATTCTAGTTTGTGCATCCCTAATTATGATATTTAGATCTATGCAAATTAAATGGAACAATTATAGTATATTGTAACAAGATGGGATCTGCCAGAGAGAGGGATGAAATGAAATACGGGAAATTGACCCACTACCTCATGTGTCAGGTCAAAGTGGCTACGAATATGAAGTTAGTACTAGGTTTTGTGCAACCCATTAAACCACTGGGTACAAGTGACATTACATCGCTACCACGCTTCCTTCCTACCTTTCCATTGCACTGGATCTGCGAGAGGTCAACAAAGTTCGCGACCTCACTCGACACTTTCTTCCTGAAGTTTGTGTTGTCGTCTGGGCTGAGCGCGTAGCAGAACACCTGGTATGTTGTCGGATATTAGTGTTGGTGGATTTTCTGCACATTACATTAGCATGGGGGGGTCCACGGTAGCTCCAGGACCACAAATTTAGATGATAAAAGGCCCGTTACCCTGGAGCTATTATACATCCGATCACTGTAGTTGATATTTTTGGAAGACATGGTACTGACATCAATGGTAACCATGCATCAGAACATATTATTACAATTGGGTTTTTTAAATATATTAAAAAATTTAACTTTTTTTAATGATTAAATGTTTAAAAACATTTCTGCTCCCATTATTAATTTCATCTTCACAAATATCAGTGTAGTCAAATATAAGAATCACATCATCAGTGCTCAAATTTGATTTATATTGGGAATGAGAAAACCAATGAAGAACAGTCCTAGGTACACCGATACACTGTATGCATCACTAATGCACTGCCCCACACGCCCATACACGCCCCACATGCATAGTTACCTCAACCCTGGAAAGATCATGCACTCCCGGGATGCTCTGCATGAGGTGGGAGGTTGGGTGATTCCCGAAGTCCGAGCTCACGTATCCGATGCGCAACTTGCCACCAGAGGGCACAAGAGAGCGAGCATGGTCGTATACCGGCTTGTGTAGGATATTGATCTGAAATATCGGTTGTCGTGATGTGGTTGGAAGATTTATGGGTGTGATAGAAAAATGATAGCACTATTAGCAATGCACCACTTTAGGCAAAAAAGTCTCTTAAAATCTAATGTAAAAAAACTCAAACTTAATTCCATAAAATGGCAAAACAAAATTAATTTCATAAATTGTCAAAAATTTACTGTAAGAATAAAGAAACAATGTTGTGCAAGCAGAAGAAAACATCTCTCATTTATGGGACTAGTCAAAGTAAAGCTGCTAGCACTGGACATACCTTATCGAGACAGAGCGCTCCATGGCGGGCAGCGATGGCTTTGCGGAACTCATGTGTGAGTGGGTACAACATGGAGTGGTGTGGGTGGACCGATGGAAGGCGATTCTTCGATAGCTGGTCGGATACTATTGATACCAACTTCTTCATCCTTTCATCATAATCACTCCAATCACATATTATCTGCACACAGGGGATTGTTGTACAACAATTACTTAAATAAATGATGTTATCTGGTTGATAGCTCGGTGGGTTAGTTCGTTGCCTTTCAGTTAGGGAGTTGAAGGTTCAAGACTGGTCGCTAGCTAGTCAGTTGTGTCTTTAGGCATAGCAGAAAGTCTTGAACCCAGTGGATTATTTCAATATACTAAAACTAAAGATTAATCATATACAAATCAATGCAAATCTGACGATTACCCAGGTAATAATTCTCCATGCTTTCACATTCATAAATCAAAACATGGATATGGAAGATAAGGGGGAATCACCTGCAGACAGTGCGCAAGATTGCAGTAAGCATCAGGGAAGTCTGGTTTGAGTTTGAGCGCTGTGCGGTACGACTGGATAGCTGCGGGAATGCTCCCACTGTCCTTGTGCACGGATGCCAGGTTGCTGTGGGCGTCCGCGAATGCAGGGTTGATCTGGATTGCCCTTGTGTAGCACTGTGACGACAGGGGTTAGTACATTATGTATGTCTATGTAAGAATGCACAAGGATACACCGTTATACCAATTGTATTCACTGACATATTTTAACTATTGCAGTTGCTGTTTTACCCAGTCTCCTTAATTAAAAATAATTGTGCCATTCTTCTTTAATGTTATGAAAGAGTGCAAAAAATGTCTATGCACGTATTTTAACTGGCTCTTTTATCCTTAAATTAAAATAATTGTGCCGTTTTTCTTCCTTTTTTTTTAAATTATGAAGAAGTGAAAAATAAAATTAACTGAACCACCATCTACCCACCACCCACCTGTATAGCTCCCTGCACATCTTGCATTTCCTTCAGAGTGTTCCCCATGTTGGAGTACGCGTCGGCGAAGGTTGGACTGATACGAATCGCTTCCTTGTAGTGGAGCAAAGCCTCCTGTAACTTCCCTTGTTGCTGGAGCACGCTGGCGAGGTTGGAATGAGCAGCAGCAAACTCGGGGAAAACCTGGGATCATCAACATTTAAGTAGAACAACATATTGAAATCACCATACAATCATCCAAATTTAAGTAGAAAATGATTTATTTTTTAAGTCTGGCAATTCAATATCAAATAAGTCTTACTTAAATAATTTTGATTCAAAATAGGAAAGTTGTAAAAATTGCTTCTAATTTAACATATATGCTATTCTATTAAACTAGTATGAAAAAAACGTGTTTTTGTTACTCTCAAGTCTATTTTAGATCACTTTGCATTTCTAAATTTAAAAACATTGATGTAGAATAATTCTATATAACAAACTGATTGGGATAATAACATCCACATTTCATGCTTACCTCCAATGCCTTGCTGTACAAAGCTATAGCCTTCTCAATAAGTCCTTGTTCCCGCTTGATATTGGCCAAGTTGTTCAATGAATCAGCATGTGAGGGGCACAAGCGGAGCGCCTTGTTGTAGCACTCCTCTGCGTCAGGGACTTTCCCTGTGTCGCAATCGGTTATATGGGGTCAGGCTTTACTTGGGGCTTACAATACGCTAATAATAATGGGGTATTTACATAGGGGAGCTTAAACCTTTATTACTTTAAATGTTTATCAGCTAAGTGGTTAACCAATTTTATGTTTTTAGTTACCCAGTAAAAAAATCAACGATTTGTGTGTAAACTAAACTAAAAAAAGCAGAAATTATTTACTGTTAAGAACTACTGAAAACCCTGCTTGAGTGAACCATAATTGAACTGACAGAGATAATAATGAGAAACTTTTTTTTAATTAATTAACCCAATAAAGCAATTAAATCAATTAAAATCAAAGTACTTATACACATGATCAATACCTTTCTCTTTGAGTGCATTTGCAAGATTGCAGTACGCATCTGGGAAGTGGGGTTGTAACTCAATGGCACGCTTGTAAGTGTCAATTGCCAGGTCCACCAGGCCTTGTTCATAATACACGCACGCTAGATTCCCATGCACAACAGCATGGTTGGGTGAGAGGTTCAATGCGCGAAGGTACGCTGCTACAGCTCTGTAGGACAAAGGTGGGGGTTTGTGGTGGTAATTGTAAAACTCCAACCCAAATACAGAAGTTTTAGAATGAATAGCAGACCACTTTCGTCTACATGATTCAATTTGTGGTTTTGTTGTTTTAACTATAAATTCCATAATTAGAAATAAAAAAATTGGCAGGTTACCACCATTATTAGGATTCAGGGGTCGCTACAATGATCTGCCAAGTTCCTTCTATTGAAAATAAGTTTATTTTACACATGAAACCACAGCATAGTGGAATAACATGACACTTTACATTCGGTGGCAACCACACAACCTGGCGGCTCGATAACACTCAACTCACCGATCGAATATACGCGCCTCCTTCAATACGTTCCCCAGGTTGATGTAAGCATCCAGGAAGTTTGGATCCAGCTTCACCGCCTGTAATATTGGTGAGTTATGGTGGAGATTCCCCCCAATGCTATGGTGGGGCTTCCCCCAATGCAACACCAAAACACACTACAATACAGCTGGCCATATCAGATGTAGATGCTGATAACAGTTAAAAGAAGAGTTTTCCTACATCATGGGTAACCATTTAGCAAATTGAATTCCAGAGTACTGGACATGGTCAACCCAGTTAGGGTCCAATAACTTTTTTTATCACTACAAATACAAAAAATGGCCAAAGCAGATTAACACAAGAGCAAGAATACCTTGTACTCGCTGTAGATAACTAAGCTCATGCAATTAATAAATTCAGAAGCTTACCTTCTCAAAATGATGAATTGCCAGCCAAATCTCACCCTGACTGTTAAACACACAACCAAGGTTGCTCCAAGCCACAGCAAAGTTGGTTTGGGTTTCAATTGCTTTTAGGTAGCAAGCCTGGTCACAAGGGAAACTTTAGTTTGGATGCATTGGCACGTGTACGCATTATGCAGTAGTGCTTGCGGTGAAACTGATAATTTGCATTTGCTTTCATGGTGGGAAGGTGCAGTGGAATTTGAAGGAGCTTTGTACAAGTTGTGCTTTGTATGAGAATTGATTGCCTTTGGAAAGCAAATGCAAATGAACTCTAGGAGGAGTTGTTATAATGATGTGGAAGATATTTGGAGCCGCATGGCATCCAGCGCCGCGCCACACCGCAAGCACTACAAGTTGCCATCGCCGCGCGCTTGCAGACGCAATTCTACGTTTACAAATATCCAGAATCCAATTTAACATTTACTTTTCAATCTACTTCAAAATCTCTCTTTATATCCCGGCCATACTATACCGCTGACTGGCTAAGGCAGACTTATGCTCAGAGGGGGGTTATGTGGACGGCCGTTGAGCTTCTTTCTTGGATCTCCAGCAACCTTTTTCGCGCGCTTACAATACGACGTAAAATAAGAAATGAAAATCAAACAAATCGGTTAGTTTGGTGTTTTGATAAGGTTTCTTTAATATAATCTAATTAAGCCTAGCTTTATGAATAACATGTGAAAAAGTTGAATCACAAGCCAACAATTCATGGACAGGCAATCCAACTTTATCACTATGCAAAGGTTCCATGGCACACATTGCATCCCAAATATTCAGCGAAATTTTCTTCCGAAATGAAATTAAGCCACGAGATGGAGTGCGGATGTTTCAATCGTCATGACGACGATAAAGAAACCTGGTCGGACAAATATGATCAGGGAGGGATTGGATTTGGAGGATCGGATGATATTTGTCCACTCTCCAGGTCTCTTTCTTGCTCGCAATTTAGCATCCGTTCACCAGAACATATCAATTTGGGATATTCCGAATGTTTTTCAGAGATATGCGGTTGGCTTGTATTGTACAAGCTAACCACGCGCCGAGATCTCATAATAATGTTCTGATGATGGATCGACCAATTTCGCATGATGCAATTACGCGCATTTACAAACCACTTCTGTCATCTGGGTTTTGAACACCTCGTATCCCTGGTATTATCTCCCTGTAGATAAACATCTGCACAACCTCCCAGCAGGAGCTCGCGGCTTGGAGAATTTTGTTTCCATTTTACAACACTTGGCATTCAAGCGGGCAATGTGCGCCATGTACCATAATAACAGCGGAAGCTCAACTTCTTCATAATGAAGCAGCAAGCAACCGCTGTGGGACTTGATATAGATAATCTAATGGTGGTGGTAACTTTACAATCACAGTGCATACCTTGGCCTCTTCTAACCGACCGAGTGCTTTCAACAAGTTACCAAGATCACTCCTGACACAATAAAGGTCCTACAATGAAATATACAAATTATATTAAGTGGAGAAAGTGAGATAAAAGATACAACATATGGTTAAGAAAACTCAAAGCTAGTCACAGTAGATTACTTAAATATTTACAACCGAGTCCACATAGATTTTGTTAAAAGTTTTTAATTTTATCTATTATTTTCCGTGATATGCAATAACAATCGTCATTTTGCTGTTTTTTCCTCTGTTTCGACTTTTGCTATATTTTATGTGAATGTTTACATAGTTGATTTTTATTTATGAAAGTAGCACAAACAACTAATCTTACAGGGTTGATTTGCAGTGCTGAGAAGTAAGCATGGACGGCACCTTCCAAGTCACCAGCCGTCACCAGTGCAGCAGCAAGGTTGATGTACCCGTCAATGAAATCCGGTTTCAGTCGGACTGCATGCCTGTGAAGTAACATAATGATAGGCAGGGTGTGGTGGGAGATACCCACTACAATACCGGCAATAGCATGAACATAATTCAATTAATGGTGTGTTGTGTATGGTATATGCTCCTTCAGTTTTAGTAGAATCCATTTACAAAGGGTCGGTTAGTATTTTGCGAGCTCGCCTAAAAAATTATTTTAACTCTGGGTCCCCTCATAAATTAATTTTAATATGGGTCCCCTTATAAATTGTGTGTAGCAGGATTCCACTCAAATTTATTTTGAGTAAAACATTTTAAAGACTAGGTTCAGGCAACTTCCGCTAAGTGTCTCGCCCAAGAACACAACTGTGCAACTTTCACTGTTTTTAATCAATTACATTTTAGTCACCTGCAGACAACAGACTATTTTTATCAATCGAGCTACCCTCTTTTATTACAATCTGCTGATATAAGATGGCGAATGTTACATGTATATCCTACCTGTAATGTTCTAATGCCTCCTGCAATTGTCCTCTTTCCTTGTAGACATTGCCCAGGTTTGAATAAGCTTCTGCCAGCATTGGGTTTGTTTTTATCGCATGTTTCGAGAAGTATGCTGACCTGGAGAGAAAAGATTATAAAACATGGTGCATTAAGTTACAATTAAATTTCCAGCCAACCAAAACACAGACCACACCCCCAAAAATAAGAGTCAGAAAACATATTAGCACATGATAAAAAGAAAACATCATGTGTCCCAGGTGTGGGTGACTGTTCTCTTTTACGTTACATTTGATTTTATTGTTGGACTATTAAGTACCAATATATGCACATAACCTTAAATACAAAAAAATAGAGAACTTTTTTAACTTAACAGTTAGGGAGGCACAAACCATACTCAAACAAAACACGAATGCACGTAGGTACATACTTGTCGAGTTTTCGACATTGGAAATGTATGGAGCTGAGCAGAAGCAAAACTCCGGTATTATCTGGCTCCTGCTGCCATAGTTGCATGCAGTGTCTCTCTGCGTTCTCGTAGTCACCAGACTGATATTCTCTATGGGCAAGTTCACCCAATGCTGTGTATACATTCGACGATAATTAATTAACAAACAATCAAAATCAACAAATAATTAAACCAAATGCAGATAATGAAAAAATCTATACCGTACATTTGCACTTAATGCAGTAAAAGATTCAATGGATCAACTAGTCAAATAAATAACCAACAAGTTACAATAGATCATGTAGGCGTACTCATGAGCAAATTAAAAAAAATCATAACATTGTAGGTTATGTTTTAATTATTGTATGCTAAAATTTACGTATATTTTTTTAATTTCCCGGCATTAATTAAAAACAAATAAAATAAAATTATCGTCAGATAATTATAAAATTAACAACCAAATCTCACCGGCGGCATCATGCACAGCATTCTGCTGTTGATTATTCATTATCAATTGCTTTACAGTTTCTTCTTTACTTGTTTGAGAATACATATTTCCCAAAGTGAGCTTAAGGACAACACTGCACTCAGACAATGAGTTTTCACGGACGTGGTTTTTCACAAATCACGAGACCGGTGATCACGGATGGTCTGTTATGACGTCATAAAGAAAGCTAAATATCACTCCGCCATTATCTAAATAAAGTTCCTAAAACTTTCCGAACGGTCAACGACGCTAACAATATAAAACAAATATAAACGCGGTATCATTAAATCTGTTTTAAATATAGATTCAATAAAACAATTTACTAATAAATTTCAGTTTTTAATTCGGTTTTGTTTTAAAAATTTAACAAAAAATTCCGTGACGTCATGAAACAGTATCTTCATGTAGGGGTCAAAGGTTATGGTACCCGTTTCTACTATTTATTGCTCATAAGTAGGGGACTAGTTGGTATTTTCCGTACCGATGTGCAACCGAATGGTAAACGCCACCCATTCAAATAACGGTTTTTACTTAAAAATCGTTTTTATTAGTAATGTTGAGCACATCGCCGGTTCGATACGCAGCTCGGTATTTAATTTTTTGGTTTGGCTGCCTCGCCAGCTGTATTTAATTATTTATATTGCTTTTTAATGACGTATTTGATCGTGTTTAACGACTGTTTGTTCTGCCATTTTTTTCTGTTTCTTGGCTCTTATTTGTTTTATTTTTATTTAAAAGAAGGGCAAAAATTAATAAACAAAACTGTAAAATAACAAGTTTTGTTTTTTTTAATTACTTTACCCAACGGCACATATTCGATTATTAAAAGTGTAGTACGTGTTATACCATGTGTTATACCACTGTTCCTAACACCATATTTAGACTGTAGGTTTTACAGGAAATTACATCGCTCCACAGGTAACATCACCTCTTTTTAATGATATAGAATTATAGACAATGTGTTTATAATTGTATTTGTACATACAGCAACTAATGGCATGGCTCTCTATTATAGTCCGACAGATTTATCTAGTGGTTTAGTGCGTCGTCTTTAAGCCGAATGGTTGCAGGTGCGAAACTGGTCACTAGCTAGTCGGTTGTGTCTTTGGGCAAGGCACTTTACAAACATTGCCTGAACCCAGCGGTTTAGTGGGTTGTACTAAATTGAATCATACATAACACACTGCAATAGCTCCGGTAACCCGACGGTGGGCGTGAGGTGATGATTGCCAGTGTGGTAACCCCCTTGGTTTTCGCATTCATGGGGATAAACATGAACATCCTAACCTATTTATGTAAAATGAGTCTATTCTTGTCTGATTTGTACTCTCCTTAACCATGTAGCTGAGGTACGACTTGGTGGGTTAGTGTGCCAGCTTTTGGTTATAAGGTTACAGGTTCAATACTGGTTGCTAGGTAGTCGGCTGAGTCCTTGGGCAAGGCATTATATGCGTTACAAACTTTATCTACCCGCACCCACTATGCTAATGCTTGAGATTAGGAAATATGGGAATTCCCATTTGTTTACTTTGATGTTTAAAACCACCCAAAATTACATTTGGACTTATCTTACTTTAGATATTTAAAAGTTTTATCCTGGTCGGAAAACTTATGCTGTAACCGATTTGCGCCACTTAGAATAAATTTAATCATATCTGGCTATGGTTAGACGTTATTTTGAAAAAAATTATCACAATGGAAAATCTTTATCTAAAATCAACGCCGAGGTTTTTGGGAATCATGGGATATTTCCCTGGAGCTATTGATTAAAAATTTGAAATTGTTCACGTGATTTTCTCTTTTGTTAATGAACAGCACTATTCTCTGTGTAATTGCTTTCAATTAAACTGGCTTCTCTCTGGACGAGTCACTTTGTATAGGCGGTCGCCTGAACCAAGTGGATTAATGTTTTCCAATAAAACTAAAGGAAAGTATTACACTGTAATAGCTCCGGTCACACGACTGTAGACGCGAGCTAATTTTACGATCAGTGATAACGCCCCATCGCGCCCTTCTATTCACTGAGATAAACATAAACATCTTATACCTCCCATATATTGTGACGCGACACGAATCACGTCATCTTGGTACGACATGGCGAAAAGGTGAAACGTATGTTTAATGACTCTAATTACAATATGCACGACAGTACAAAGATGCAATGATAGAACATAGAAGTTTAAACATTCGTTGCCGCTTCTTTCCCATTTGGCGCTTGGCTGATTACTACTGTCTCCAGCGGCCGCTGGGTGTCGTCCTTCCACGGAATTTCTCGGTCATGTTGTTTCGGGGGCGACTCCAGCGATTCAAAAAGCGTCTCATTAGCGTCATCTGACGGATGAGCACCTTCGTCAAACTTTTCGTCTCGGTGTCGCCCCAGCGCACTAGAAATAAAAACAAATTGCAGATAATTTCGTGTACGGCAGTGTGGCCAAATGGTTAACGCGACCGATACACATACCGGATCTAATTTTTATAAAAACGGCCCAAGTGACGTTCCCATCTTGGGTTCAAACCTAGTGTCGGTGAAAAAAAAAGTAATTTGAAACGTACTGTGGTGGGGAAAGAAGCCTAATAACTAGGATATTATGGGTTCGAAACTGGCCCGGTATAAATGAATAATTCGGACCTGGAAAGCCTGTCTGAACCAATGTTTAGTGCAACCAATCACTCATAATTTGTAGATTGGGATTCTTAAGAAAAATTGACCGTTCACAGTTACGAAACCAGGGTACGGGAAAGAAAAACGTAATAAATTAAACCTTAACAAAAATGTGGTTTCACATAGGACCAGATATTCATGTTTATCCCGTGAATAGAAAAACCAAGATGGTTATCTAACACATGGGCAATCGTCAGATCAACTCACGCCCATCGTCGGGTTACCAGAGCTATTGCAGTGTGTTTTGTATGATTAAGACATTACTTTAATTTGGTAAAACCCATAATTTCTCTGGGTTCAGGAAGTGTCAGTTAAGTGCATATCCCAAGGACACAACCGACTAGCTAGCGGCCAGTAATCTAGAAAGGTCGTCGCGGTCTTGAAAATTATTAATTCTAATCTAAGCGATTGTGGTTCCACATTTATCGTGGCTCATTAATATAAACTTGAGTAAAGTATTTCTACTGAAACCAGGTTATATCAAAAGCTGATTTGAATCGGTGAAGATACCATTACTGTGCGGTCGTGTGGCCGAATGGTTAACGCGAACGATACATATACCAACTCCCATAAAATATCCTAGTGACGAGCCCATCATGGGTTCGAAACTTGGCTCAAATAAAACAATCACCTCAGAGTCGCTTGGCGGCGCTGTTGGTTTTCCGTTGCAGGAGGTGGTGCCTGTGACGTCACACGGGCCGAATTGTCTTTCTTCTCGAGTCCGCAGGTTTTGGTGATCTAGAATCACGTGATGTTAAAATAGGAGACATTAAAGAATTTAACAAAACTACGTCCGGTTAGCTTGGTGGTTTAGTATACGTAGCAATACAACCTATGGGTTGCAGGTCCGAAACTGGTCGCTAGCTAGTCGGATGTGTTCTTGGGCAAGGCATTTTACAGATATTGCTTGAACCCAGTGAATTAATGGCTTCTATTAAAGAGCTAGCTAGTGGCCGAAATTGGCCACTAGCTATAGTCGGACGCTAGCTAACACACGCTATATCTCAAGTAACCCGACGGTGGGCGCGAGGTGATCTGACGATTGCCCATGTTGTAACTCTCTTGTGTTTTCCCATTCACGGGGATAAACATGAATACCCTTCTCTATATATATTCCTTTTAACATAGGCAAAAATGAACATACATTACAATCTTATGTTAAAAAAGACGGATTTTTAAATGAATCGGTAAATAAGTCATTTATATTCTGTGGGTAACTTTATATTCTCATCTTATTCTCAGGATTCATTTACGGTTATCGTATGATATCGCGCCTACCGTCGGGTTACCAGAGCTATTGTAGTGTAAGTATGATTAAGGCGTTCCTTCAATTTTAGTGCAAGCCATTAGTTAATGGGTCCGGCGGTGTCAGCTTAGCGTGTACTCACGCCAACTAAACCTCTAAAATTTAATCCAAAATAAGAATACATTGCCCTATACCGGAAAAAATAAAACGAGAGAAATCAATTTTTTTAGGGCTGGTGTTACGGACAGGGTTGAAAAGTTTTTTAGTGATCAGTTTCACCCTTCCCACTTTCAACTCCTTTAAGCTGGCGTTAAGTTGCGAATGTAACGTTTAGGCCTCGACGGATAAGGTTATATTTATAATTCGTGTTGAACTTGATATAAGTACAAGGTTCATGCAAAATTTTCATCTTTTAATATTTAATTTGTTATCTTTATTCCCTTTCCCCCTTCGGGTGCTACGCAAGTCACTTTACGGGGTTGCTGATCACCCTTTCTTACTATCTTACGCAACATATTGTTTTTACTACAGCAACGTATGAAGTTTCAGAATAACGGTTGGTCCGTAGAGCACTGTGTCCGTGCCGAAGTGTCCTAGTGGGAGAAAATATTGGGGACGCAAGAGCAAAGGTACAAAACCATGACTCATCACACCATGACTCATCACACCATGACTCATCAAAACCCACCAGAGCAATGAGCTGCAGACGGACATCCTCCTTCATGAAAGCATACAACAGTGGATTGATGCTGGAGTTCGCGTATGCCAAGCATGTGGATATAAGGCTCGCCGTCTGTGGAATATATGGCTCGGGATAGGATTGGATATTCATGTTTATCCTTGTGAATGGGAAACCAAGGGGGTTAACACATGGGCAATCGTCAAATCACCTCGCGCCCACAGTTGGGTTACCGGAGCTTTTGCAGTGTTTTGTGTATGATTTACACGTTTATTAAAATTTGGTAGAACCCATTAATCTGCTGGGTCTAGTCAATGTCCGTATAGTGCATTGCCCAAGGACACAACCAACTAGCTAGCAACCACTTTCGAAACTGTAACCTTTCGGTTAAAAGGCGTCGCAATTATCCACCAGACCAACCGGTCGGATAACTTCTATTATGAGAGGAAAACAACAGTTCAGCACACATACACCATCTGCTAAAATACGCACCTAGTCAACCACAAGGTATATAGTACTTTATAAAAAGAAATGTTACTATTGTGTTATATGTACATTCGTTAGTATAATGTTTAAAGTACCAGTGTTAGTTTATTAATATGTTTAAATATTCGTGCTAACATAGTATTATCTTTAAATTTGGGTTACTAATTGTTCAGATTAATTTGCACCCCCGGCACCCCGCCTAAACACACGCGAGTGCACACGTATCACGTGGTTTCTATCCGGATATGACGTACCCGCAAATGGAGTTGTTGCTGCAGCAACGGGTCGTCCATGGTCAACGCATCAATCACCGTCACAATATGGTTAGGAAGCCAACACACCACGAATAAACTTATCACAGCAAGTATTACCCGGGTCACCTGTGCATGGATTGGGAATTAATTAACGATCGATGTGAGATCAATCCAAGTAACAAAGCAATCTTCGGTCGATATTTTGTCTGTCAATATATCTACCTCATTTGTTATGCTCTTTTATTTATTCTCTACATTATTTCAGCATGAACAGGTTATTCAGGGGTTGACAGTTCGCCCGTGAACTACATGAATCTTAAGTTATCGATTTATCACCTGTCAATGTGAACTGCTGACCTTTACGTAGGGACGGCTAATTGGTGGATACTTAAATAAGCTGCTATCAGCATTTGTGTCGCTTTTCAACCGAAATGTTGCAGGTTCGAAACTGGTCGCTAATTGCTTAGTTGTGTCCTCGTTAAGACACTTTGTCTAAATCATACACAACACACTGCAATAGCTCCGGTAACCCGACGGTGGGCGCGAGGTGAACTAACGGTTGCCTGTGTGTTGACCCTTTTGGTTTTCCCATTTACGGGGATAAACATGAATATTTTATCCTGTCCAATTTTCGGCTATAATTCGGCAGATTTGTCTAAATGCGGGATTTTCAACTGGGCTAATCCTTAAACCCTATAGATGGGCTGCTCACTTAGATCTTTGTTATAGAGAATCGATATATGAGTCGGTCGTAGGACCGTATGGTTAACAATCATTTTTTATACCTGCTTCAGTTTCGAACCCAGAATGGTCTCGTTGCCGATACCGTTTTTTATGTGGGTCTGTATAAATATCGGTCGCGCTAACCATTCGGCCACACGACCGTACACAACATTCACTTCTCTTACCTTTTGCTGTTGGTTGGTTATTCTAGCGCCGCTAGCGGACATATTCCTGGAGCGACGACGCAACGACACGATAATGAAGATGTAACAATACATTATGACGAAGAATGGAAGGAAGAAGCCGAGGGTTGTCCTGGCAACGTAGTACGCGTTGAGATAGGCGACCCCTGGTGGAAGTTTCCATCTGCATTGTGCCACGTGACCATCCACGCAGATCTGTGATTGGTTGAAAATAACTTAATCTGTGATTGGTTGAAAGTAACTTGATCGGATATAACCATCAACGTGATATCCCAGCAGCCAAAATGCAAATAAGACATTCATCCAATAAACCAATACACACAAACACAAACATAAATATTTAAGCAGTCTCACACAGTAGGTACCAACAGGGAAATGGATAAGGCGACATTATTATTTCATAACAACGCCTACACAGTTTACCAAAAGGGTTTTGAACCCAGTTTGTGATTAATCATACAATAAATTTGTTTATCACGTGGTCAGTTTAAGATAAAAGTGCAACTATTTATATTGCATAAAATATACGTACATATACCAATACTTAATTTCATAATCTATCTTACAATTACATTGAAAAAACAGCTCTAGCAGGTAATATCAACGATTCGTTTCGAATGGGTTGCAAACTGTACAGAGAACTTTTAATATTACTTGATAAATGGTCGACAAACAGATATCCCAAAAGAAATGGTAGCAAGTGCTCCCTAACCTTATAAACCCCGAACTTATCATCCAAAATATTATTTTAACTCAAACTGAAATTCTCCTTTAAGTTCTCTTTATCGACCAAGTATGGGCTTTGTGACGTACATAAAGTTAAACTGACGATAGCGGCCATGATTAAAAGTGGCATCAGCCGGCCGAGATGGGGAAATTATGTCCTGCAACTTTTAACTGGTTTAACTTGGTAGACATGAGGCGGGTCCAATTAGATGAAGTCACTAAGTAGAGTGGGTATCATGTTAGGGGGTTTTAATCCGATTATCGGAGACTGGTTTGTCGTGTATTGAAATTACGTCAACCCACCTCTCTGAAAGCCAGTGCTTGTGAGGCAATTATGCTCGCGAAGAGCCATATTCCGAAGCAAACGCGCAAAGCGTTCCGCGGAGTCCGATAGTTGCGGGCTCGAACCGCGAACACGACGGCAAGATACCGGTCGATTCCCATGGCGACGAGGAAGAACACACTGCCGTAGAGGTTCAGCAAAGATATGAAGCTTAGGATTTTACACCCAAAGTTGCCAAACAGCCACCTGAAACACAATCCAAACGTCATATTGATTGATTGGTTGGGGTGATGAACCAATATTTATTGGGAATATTTTATATATGTTGTAAACCCGTTAATTCGAAATACCATCCAAAACTGGTGGCTTAAATGCATCACCTTATACATCTATCAGTACAGTAGAGTATATTTAAACTAGAAGCACTTAACCCTTTAAAAACGATAAGACCAAATTTGGCTTTTTTGACATGTGCTTATTCAAAATAAAAAATCTCCAAAATTTCTTATCCAAACTGCTAAAGTTTGGTCTCTTTGGAAAGCTATATGATATATCTTTTAAAAAATACAAAAATAAACATAACTTTGCATTTGAAATTTTTAAGTAAAGTTTAGTTGAATTTTATGACTTTTTTTGGTCTAATTATGAAAGGGAAATCTCACAAAAAACGTTTTTTTCTAATACTACGCCCAAAATGTGTGTTTCATTTAATGTCTCTATGGCAGTAGAATCAATTTCGCTTCTTGGGATGTCCCGGATGTGATCTTACCTGTTTTTTGTACATTTTGGGAGGGTTCTGAATATCTTTATAGTTATAGTCGCAATTTGGTTCAAACACTTCATTTATAGTTTATATCAAAGAAAATTAGTAAGAAAAAGCAGTGTGGACTTTATAGTATCTAAATTTCTATTCTAACATTTCTTATAATAATAAAAAAAACAAAAAAACTTTGGGATGGGTGGACCTGTAACATGAAATTAGTGACGTAATATTATTTTGATGACGTCATCAAATCAAAAGTATAATATAATTGTAGGAAATTTGTTTTTGAGTAACTTTGTAAAAGTAAGTTAGGCTCTATTGTCAACAAATCAAAAACACCAACATTGTATAAGAAAGAATATGACGTGGACGCCAAGATAGTGACGTCATCAAAAAATAAAAATTTTAAAAATTTGGGAAATTTTATTTCGAACAACTCTAGTGTTGAACATTTTGCTCTAACTATAACACGAGAGGCGCTAGAGCACTACAAAGCGTACTCGGTCAAAACACGCAAACTGCGCAAAAACAATCTCGTTTCTAAAGGGTTAAAGTATCATCAGTAGAATTAGGAATATGTGAATGCATTTTTCCCGATTTATATTTTTTTGTTTTGCCCGTATTAGCATGTTCATGTTTATCCCTGTTAATGGGAAACGAATGGGACGTAATCACACAGGCACTCGTATCCTATAAGTCGCGCTAAAGAATTAAATAATTGTACTTTTTAAAAGACAGGTTTAACGGCCACGTACGTTTGTTCGTTTTTATGTCATTATATGCATGTAGCTGGCGTGTTTTGTCTGTTGTAGTTTTGTTCTTTTTTCTCAATTTTTTATATTAGTTGCGCTAATTCGGAATTACAGTAAGAAAGAGCAAAAAAAAACTCAAAACAACCGCGAGATCATCTCGTGGGCAGCGTGGGTTAGCGCAGATATAACGGTATTTTTGTATCAGATATTCCTTCAATTTTAATGCATTCCGTTATCTACTGATTCGCTAAGTGTCTTGCGGTGCCTTGCGCAAGTACAGACCCAGCAAGCTAGCGACACGTTTTGAATGTGAAACCCATAAAGGCGACACACGAACCCACTGAACCATACTTTAGGATTTAAATTAAGAATTGCTCTTATTGCATAAATCGTCAGATTTTGTCTTATTAAGCAAGCTCGACAACCCTATCCATCGTATTATCGGTCTCGAAAGTTTTGCTCATTTGGGCGTATTAAGTTTAAGCTTCGCAACTTCGTGAATAATTCATTCCCAGAAATGCATGAGTGACATGGCCAGCCTTGTGTCATTGTTTCGGTTGGAAGTCTCGAGCCGCATGTGCTGCAAACATATTGATTTGTCGCAAGATTTACGGTTTAATTATTTACTCGCTTTGATTTATAGATGCATTAAACTATGAAAGCCGTGCTTTAAATCGTTGCTGACTAACTCTATTGAAAAGTCCACTTAAAATAATATACAAATTGCGAAAAAATAATACGCAACAAATAATACTTTTTATCCAATCGTTCGTCCAATCTAAATGGTATTTTGATTATTTATTATTTAAATAGTAACGGATAGGATTGTTTTATGGTTGGAATAATGTTAAATGTGGTGCTCTGTATCTATTCCATATACACAACACACTGCAATATCTCCGATAACCCGACGGTGGGCGCGATGTAATCTGAAGATTGCCCTGTAATAACTTTCCCGTGTTTAGTACAGTCGTGTGGCCGAATGGTTGACGCGTCCGATGCATATACCGACTTATATATCAAAAAACGGCCTTGTGTCTAACCCATAATGGGTTCGAAACTTGGCTCGGTTAAAAATAAAATGTTTCGTGTTGTCCAGCTCGGGTAATAACTCGGATTATTCCATGGTAATTGGAAGGTCTGCAGGTTGTAAACCCCTTGTCTCTACGGTGTTTTATGCTGAAGATATTAATATACATTGGCAGTGTGGCAGAATGGCCAACGCAACCAATTATAAACATATTTTTAATAAAAATGGTGGCAGGAATAGTACGGGTTCGATACCCGAGCTTGTAAATTTTTCTAGTGTTTTACTAAATGCAAGAAACGTCTGCTAAGTGATCTGCTTTACTCCACAGCCAACTAGCTTCCACGTAATTTTGATCCCGAAACCTTCCGGCCGAGGATCCGATATACTGAGCTCACCACCAGGTATGTATGTTCGGTGTGGACATCCAACCAGCTAGTCGGTTGTGTCCTTGGGCAAGGCACTTTACGGACATTGCCTGAACCCAGCGGATGAATGGGTTTTACCAAATTAAAGGAACGTTTCTATCATATACAATACACTGCAATAGCTCCGGTAACCCGACGATGGGCGCGATGTAATCTGACGATTGCCCGTGTGTTAACCCCCTTGGTTTTCCAATTCACGGGGATAAACATGAATATCCGAGCAACACGTTATACTTAACGAACTAGAAAACAAATTCTTTAATTTACTTTGTTTCTTTAATTACTTATTTTAATCGGGATTTGCAGTAATGCATCAGCGTATAGACGTCTTAATCCCGCGAACACAGAGATCCTGATTAACATTTGATTTATGACGACAGCAGCTTAGAATAAAAGAGAATTCCAATTATTACGTCACATACCTCCCGCGTAGAAACGTCTCGGTGGCCCATAATGGCAACGCGCCCACGAAGATGAAGTCTGCCACCGCGAGATTTATGACGAGGATGTTCGTCACAGAGGGTTTGTTACCGTGCACGTGGCTTTGGTCTTGGCGGATGAGAAGAACCAGAACTACTCCGTTGCCTAGCAACCCGACTGCGCAGATGACGATGTAGAGTGACGGCACGATGACGTTTTCGAAGTCGTCATGAGGGGGAAGCCCGCACTTCATAGGGGGGGAGGTGGGGGGGAATGCTGTCTCCATCGCCATCTGGTTGGCTGGGTTCAATCCTCCGCTTGCATTGCGCCCCGGATCTGGTAGTTGATCGGCCGGGAATGGCAGGTCGGTGGCCCGCAGAGACGCAGCGAAACTGGTCGATGACAACGCCATCCTGGAATAGCGCGTTAACGCAAGTCGGAAGGTTATATACAATCCTCCCTTCTTCTAACGTATCGATCGATCTGTATTGAGACGCTGCCCATCAAATACACATTTTGGCTGTATGTTAGATAATAGAAAGCGCCGGCCATCTACCCAATTCATCCATAATTCAACACTGTGGAAATGGAATTGAAATCGACCGAAATTCCACTGCACGAAGAATCTACACTTTATAGCTCTATTAATTGGCGCTGGAGGAAATTGTATGAAGCTGTACAACTAAGATTGCTGACACGGGAATAGACATATTAGAAATGTTGTCCTCTATGCAAACACTGGTATAATATTTCAGACAATGTTTTAAATCATATTACTTTGCACTCGCGATATCTTTCTTTAGGATAGGATATTCATGTTAATCCTCGTAAATGGGAAAACCAAGGGGTTAACACACGAGCAATCGTCAGATCACCTCGCGCCCACCGTCGGGTTACCGGAGTTATTGCAGTGTGTTGTATATGATTCACACGTTCCTTCAATTTGGTAGAACCCATTAATCCGCTGGGTTTTAATTAAACTATCACCATTATTGGAGCACAATTTGAGACTGTGAATCGAAATAGCAACCTAAGAAAGAGTTGGGCTGTATGCTAGAGGGAGAGGTTATTATTGCACAAATATTATAATGTTCGATTTTTAATTACTACTGCATTAAAAGTTGCCTATAATACTATAATAGCCACTTAGTCAGGTTAAATGAAAAATCTAACTTGGAAATATTTGCTCTGAAATAACCTTCTCCTGCAGCAAGTAGCCGCATTCTATGCTGTAGATATGCAGGATGGTGGTAACTTTAGTGTGTCAGTGGTGTTATTAGTGGCATATTCAGACACACAAACTAGAATGCTGTTTTCTCAGTTATGTTGTTTTGATTTACACCGTAATTGCCAACTGTAAGCTTTTGTTTCAACACTGCTTGACAACTATAATTGCTGGACTGTTACATCATAATTTATTCATTGTTGCGCAGCGCTTGGGAGCCCACCTACTTTCGACTTGACAGAATTAATAAAAATACTTTTCCGACAGAGGGTTAAACCGCCATTCATTATTGCACCGTCCCTCAAGCAATATTGACATTCTTCATAACTTTTGTACGAGGGGTTAAAGTTAAGCGACAGGGAATTAGCGGGTTAAATCGATAATTTGTATATTCACGGTTATTTGTTTGAAAACGACAATTTCATGGGAAACATGTTTTTTTAAGTCCCATTTTAGCGCATATTTTTGTAAAGTTATTTGAATTTTAATGAAATCCGTGCTGCAGAATAAACTGATTGATAGTTCCCCGTTTCCGTGTAACTTATGGCAGTCGTGGCAACTCTAAAAGTAGGGAAGAAGGGAAACTGCTCACTAAAACTATGGAAATTAATTTTAACCCTGCTCTAAACACTAATCTCAACCCCTGAACTAACCCTAACTCCAACCCCATGTTTAAAACTAACTCTAACGCCCTAATATTTATTTTAGTGTGTAGTTTCCCTCCTTCCCGCTTTCCCCTGGCAGTCGACAGAAAAAAAGGGGGGGGGGGTCAAAAGGTAATTTGTATATTGTCCATTTGTGTCCCTGAAGGGGGTTAACACAAGGACTCAATACCACCCCTTTTAAATTAAGCTTTTTTTATAATTTCACGGGTCGCGAGACTCTGCCTCTCACCCCGGAGGCATTAGCTGGTTTATTACATATATTTTATTATATGGCGTGTTCGTATAATTTCCGCCTTTCTTTACTAAATAAACTGGATTGTTTTCCGGTTTCTTTAATAAACTTAATCGTTATTAGTTTTAAGGAATGTAAAACCAACCAACAAAGGAAGCGTATCACTAATCCAACTCGTCCTGTAACCCAAATTATTTCTGTTTAATTTAGAACTTTTATAATCGAAATGCTTAAAAACTTTTTTTACCGGCTTTATCCATGGAAACTTAATAACCAACAGACGAAACACCACTAATCTAAATTTAACCCCAACCCTATCACCCTATCCTCATTTCAATGTCTCCTTTCCCTATTTCCCTTGTATAATCAAGATAACGAGACGAGATATGCACACAGAGTGTATTGAGAGCGACTTCGACGCCGGGCGACCGACGCCTTCCACGATAGTTGGGACACAATTCCTCTAATTGTTGCCACTCTCGTTAGTTATAATTACAACTTGTTAATGTTTATGACGCCATATCGGCTATTGTGATGTAACACGCGCACAGCACACATACACACACACTTTTCGGAGTGGGGGAATCCCAGGGAATGAGATCTGGTTTAAATGATTTCCAAGATAATATAAGTAGCATGGGGGGTTGTGGGGGCGGATGAGGCGGGTAACATACGAATCTCTTCCGGATTTGCTACGGGACGAAACAAAATGAACAAACAACGAAGAAATAGCTTCGGACAATCGAAGCCACGAAATCAATTTGGCGGGAATCAAACACTTCATTTACCGCAAAAAGATGGCAAAATCGCCGATCCACTACAACAAGAAAACTTAAAAAAAACGAGTGAAAACGCAAAAATGGAAGTGCCATCCTAAAGAAAGAAGAAACTGCATGAAGCGATGTGAAAAGGTGCCGCAATATCCAGCTAGTTGTACTACATCTATAGTTCATCTTCGGTCCGATTAATAACAATACTGGCGCAGAAGGCACGACCATTTGGGGCCGCTAGATGTCGCCCATCGTTCTGGAAACTACCAATTACAACGTCACACTAAGAAGTACATTACATGCGTTAATCATCACGCGCTAGTGGTTATTAGCTATCAAATCGTGGGTAATTCGTGTCTAAGTAAAATCTTATGAGCATATGACGTAACAATGCACATTGTAGCAGCGGCAGTGGTGGTTAGCGGGCGACGGGAATGCGCCTCCTAGCGGAGCGAGGTTGACCGGCGTCTCCTCGGCAGATGGGGCAGGTGCGGTTGGACTGTGGATGGATTGGTGGGTTAATATCTTAACTACATGACATGGTTACATATTGTCTACAGATCGGTCAAAAGTCATTTACAGGCCGTATGTTATCCATGCCTGAATTAAAAAGAACTAACTATACATTGCAAACACACACTACAAGCTTTAACACGCCAGCCTATGGTATGTAGTCAGGTTATCTTTAACTTGTCAGGACTACGGATGAATTAGTTGGTTAATATATGGCGATAACACAGGAAAAGTTAACCACTTACAGAGGGATTATACAACACAAACTTTTAACTTGTCGGGATATATCTATGCTGTATACCGTATTTTTTGTAATCAGCGTGCATTAAAGACACTTCCGGTAAAACGGTTGACCACTATACTAAAGGAATTAACCCAGGGGTGGGCAATTTCTCTAGTCGGTGGGTCAGATGTGGGAAAATGAAGTTCTTGGTGGGCCGGATTATTACAGGAATAGTATTCAATATCTTAACCATATTTATTCACTAATGCAAAGGCCACGTTACAGGGTATAGTTAGATACAGTCTGCGGGCCGGTCAAACTCCGTCCATTGGCCGTATGTTGCCCATGCCTGAATTAAAACTTACAGAAGGAACATATCTTACCCGCAGCCATCGGTCGACGCATTTCGCATGGAATTCGTGCTTACAGGGCAGCACACGTAGTAATTGCTTGGCTTCCCACTCCGACATGCAGACCACACATATCGGTTGGTCCGACTTGCTCGCACCGACCTTGTACCGGTATGACGTCAGCTGCTCGATGCGCGGCTTGGACAACCCCTGCGGTTTCGCCTCCCCCAACCGCTCCGCTAAGCTGATCAGCGCCTATTGTTGGCCATTGTTAATCAATATCTACGTAACAAACAGGATATACGACCAGCAATCACTGCGCGATGAAAATAATTTCACGCAGATCAGGGATAAGCGGGATTAAATTTAAGCGAGATTAAGCAGATGGATTAAGGAGTCGATGATTGCCGACCACGGAACTCCCGAGGGGTGATCAAGGAGATTTCGCGGTAATTCCTCCATTATTATGTCATACCATTGTTACCTCATAATTGCTTGGGTCTACCTCGTCGTCCAATGAGAGCAGAGGTCGTAAGGTCATGAAGGGGTTGAACATGAAGCCGGGTAACGTGGGTCTGTGTGAATATAAGGGGTGAGGGGGTGAATATAACGTGGGTCTGTGTGAATATAACGTGGGTCTGTGTGAATATAACGTGGGTCTGGGTGAATATAACGTGGGTCTGTGTGAATATAACGTGGGTCTGGGTGAATATAACGTGGGTCTGGGTGAATATAACGTGGGTCTGGGTGAATATAACGTGGGTCTGGGTGAATATAACGTGGGTCTGGGTGAATATAACGTGGGTCTGGGTGAATATAACGTGGGTCTGGGTGAATATAACGTGGGTCTGGGTAAATATAACGTGGGTCTGGGTGAATATAACGTGGGTCTGGGTGAATATAACGTGGGTCTGGGTGAATATAACGTGGGTCTGGGTGAAGATTTAGGGGTGATGGGTTTATTCAATGTGGACTTATAATGTAGGGGGTTTATTCACTTACCCAAGCCCCTAATTGAACTTATAAAGTAACTTACAAAAAGATAGGTAACTCAATATTTAATTGGTAGAACACAGAAGAGTGATTACACACATCACCTCGCGCCCATCGTCGGGTTACCGGACCTATTGCAGTGTGTTGTGTATGATAGATACGTTCCTTCAATTAGTAGAACCCATTTATCCGCTGGGTTCAGGCAATGTCCGTTAAGCCTTGCAAAAAGTAAATATCTTCAAGCTATCCCATTAACCCACAAGAAAGGAGGTTAAAACTATATTTCATACAGAATCGGTGGAATTTACCACATACCAATGACGTAATAAACAACGCTGTTCTATATTATACGGAAATTCCACCGCGGTTTAACAAGAATGCCCATGTTAGAGAGAATACCCCATGGTTAGACAGGAAAACCCCATGGTTAGACGGGGATTCCCCCACAGTTTAGACGGGAATGTCGCAGGGGTAAAAGGACACACAAACTTACAACGGGAAAGCTACGAACTGCGGCACAGGAGGCAGCATGTGAGGAAGGTTCCATGGCGATACCACGATAGGATGGGAATGTAAGTTGCTCGATGCCGCCATCCGGTGGCCATTCTGCGAGACAATACGTCATCAATGCGTTGCATATATTGCTCCGTTGCTTATTGTACGTTTTATTGGATATAAATTGTGGCTCAGTCTCTTTTTTAAACTAAAATATGGAAACACTGAACTGCGATTATATACTTACTAGCGCACCCTAACGGCGATGAGTTTAAAAGTATGCAAATGCAAAAACTGTTATCAAATCCTAACCCTATCAGTTTACAAAAGATTTTTAACTTTAAATGTATTTCTCTCGTTATATAATCCCGTTTTATAGCATCCAGACACGATATTACTGCACAGAACGCACCCCCATTACCTGCGGTTGGTCGTAGTCATGATGGTACAACGCCGCTGGTACTGCTGGCATCAGCGTGGTTGGCATGGCAACCCCACGCTGAGCACTGCCACCTAGCGACTCATCTGCGTGTCGTTCGCCGGGGATTCCCCCTGGATATGGGATTTGCTGCGGAGAATATAAAGTATTACAAAGCATAATGATGGCATGTCTGGGGGGCAACACTAAAAGGAGGGAAGGAGGGAAACTGCTAATTAAAACTATGAAAATTAATTCAACCCTGCCCCAAAAACTAATCTCAATGCCAGAACTAATCCTAACTCCAACCCCATGTTTAACACTAACTCTAATATCCCTAACATTCATTTTAGGGTGCAGTTTCCCTCCTTCCCTTCTTTTAGTTTTCCACCATATTTTGGACGCGTTTGTATAATTTTTAAAAATTGTAATTTTTATATTTTCCATGACGTAATACAACGACTTTCGTATTAGCATTTTGTACGCTTTCTTTTTGAATATTGTGTGTATCTTTATTTTATAGGTTTTAATGGCAAATATATATAAAGCAAATTAATCGATATGAGGTATAGTCTATTCACTGCGTTTTAAACCGAATTCTTCTGCTGTTAAAACTGGTCGGTTATGTGCTTGGGCAAGACACATACATACACAACACATTGCAATAGATCTTGTAATTGTGGGCGCAAGGTGATCTGACGATTGCCCGTGTGATAACGCCCTTGGTTTTCTCATTCACGGGGATAAACATGAATATTCTATTCTACTCTTACGTAATGTTCAATCACAATTATTTGGAAAAATCGTGAATTCCCACGCCAGCTATAACCGGAAGCTGTTAACGATAAGAGTGGATATGCTCTACGAAATTTCACAGAAGATGGCAACAGCTATTCCGACGAAACATATTCATAATAAAAGCTGTTCCGTCAAATTCGAGTTGGAACGCAAACGTATCCGCTCTTCCCGCTAGCAGCGCACGTATTTTAACGACGTGGTGTCGGGGAAAACCAAAAGGAGGGAAAGCGGGAAGGAGGGAACCACACATTAAAGTGAAGACTATGACGTTAGAGTTAGTTCTAGGGTTGAGATTAGTTTTAGGGCAGAGTTATAATTAGTTTAAATAGTTTTAGTGAGCAGTTTCTCTCCTTCCCGTTTTCCCTCCTTTCCTCCATTTAGTGTTGCCCTGTGGCGTCAGTATTGTCATATTTCAGGCGGTTTGTGAACTCACCATTTGTTGTCCTCGCATGTATCGATCGCCATAGTAGATGTGGGGGTAGGTGGGCTGGCTGGGCTGTCGGGTGGGGATTCCCCCACACTGAGACTCCCGGTACAACACGTTGCCACGGTAACCGATCACCTGGGGCGAATGGGTGGAGCTGATTGGTCGGTTCTGTCCTGCGAAGGTGGGAATCGGGTATATTGCTCTCTGGCTCCCCCCGATGGCAGAAACGAGGTGATCGACTTGTGTGGAGCGAGAAGTTTCTGGGGATGGGGGTGGTGGTGGGGGTTTATATATATATATATATATATATATATGGGGGGTGGTGGTGGGTTGAGTTACGAGGGGGTGGTGGGTCAATATATGGATGGGTCAATACAATATATGGGGGTCAAGTTATGGGTGGTGAATCATGTTATGGGGGGTGGGTTAAGCTGGTTAAGGTTAAGGTGTCATCACGTAGGTTAAGGTGGGTAAATATGGCCAGATTATGCAAAACATCACGGAAAAATAAGCGCTTATCGTGGAACTTAATTTGTATTCTTTTTCCTCATCAACGCACTTCATCCACAAAACCTCACCATATTTTGCACATGACATGCAAATAAGGTACAAGCATGATGGGTCAGCCATGTTTGGTACTTACGTTGTGGGGGGTTGGGTCGAGATATTGGAATGGTGGGGTAAGGTAGGGGGGCTGGTTGGGGGTATAGCTGCTGCAGATCGTGGTAGGGGTACGGGGTGATGTGCTGGGGTTGTGGGGGTTGTTGCTGCAAATTGATGGGGGGTCGGGTGCATCTTGATACGACGGGGGCAATCTGCGTCTGGAACCCTGGGATGGAAAACCATCAATCTACTTTATCCACATGATCAATCGACTATATCGACATGATTATTCATCTATATCAACGTGATCAATCAACTATATCAACATGATCAATCATCTATATCAGCATGATCAATCAACTATATCAACATGATCAATCTACTATATCAACGTGATCAATCAGCTATATCTTCATATAAATCAGCTTTATCTGCATGATCGATCAGCTATATCCTCGTGATCAATCAACTATATCAACATGATCAATCAGCTATATCAACGTGATCGATCTACTATATCACCATGATCTATCACCTATATCACCATGATCAATCAGCTATATC
>CH002142.1:250365-270394 GCA_000149265.1 Ciona savignyi | reverse complement strand
TATAGAATGTTGATACGATGATCATGGATTTTGCTTCCAATGTTACCTGGAGGGGTTAAGAGTCTCCGACGATGGAATTCCCTGGCGTCAAAGCCAGGTGGGTGATGTGAGGTGTGGGGTTGTCCTGTGGCCCCGGGTGGGTTGGAGGGGGCTGGGAGCTCGTAGACAAGTGGGGCTTCTGAGTGTCGGGTGTAACAAAGTGCGCTGGGGTCTTGGTTATACTGGGGGTGAGAATCCAATGTTGTAACGAGGTTGAAAAAGTTGCAACAGTATTACAGGGTCAACAATCCATATGAGAAAGATTCGCTTAAGCACTCGCGTGACGCACGCCGAGCGAGTAAGATTTAACTCACGCAACTAATTAACTTTTATGGTGACCGTTTTTCCACCAAGTATTCCAAGATACTTCTATTTATTACAAACGTGCCCGTTACCCCTAAATCGCAAACATAGTAATGTAATAAATAGAAGTATCTTGGAATACTCGGTGAAATACTTGTGAGCGTCAACATGGAGTGAATTCTTACTCGCCCAAATTTGATGGATTTTTGGCTCTGTTATTAACATGATAATACAAGGGTTGCGATTACTACATCATTATATACAGTTTTCATGTTGGAACTTTGTATGCAATGTGTGCTTAAATATTGTACGCAGAAGTATTGGGTAAACTTTTTACTTAAAATAGGATAGAATATTCATGTTTAATCCCGTGAATGTGAACCAATGGGTGAACACTAGGGCAATCGTCAGATCACCTCGCGCCCATCGTTGGGTTTTATCGGAGCAGTATGTTGTATATGAAAATATTGTGTACACTGTACAGTATGTACTAAGAATATTTTGTACAATGTATAAAAACTGCCGCTATTGATTCGCTACTAGGGATGCACAAACTAGAATATCGAATCTTCCGGATTCGAATCCTACGGGATTCGAATCCAAATATTACGTTTATTTCGAATATTTGGATTCGAAATAATATACATTGCACATTAAGAAACTAGCCTATAATTGCATGGAGTTCCTTTTTATTTCCATTGTACATATTGCAGCAGCGTTGATTACAACGGCGCGCCGACGCAATGTCTGTTTTATAATTACGCAAAAAATTCCCTGCGCATTTAAATAATTATCACATTAAATCGTCTAACCGCAGCGCCGCTTTTCCAGCGGTGTTTATTGCTTTGATCGGCAGTTTGACCTAGGGTTATGTTGACCTAGATTCAATACAGGACCACTGACGCACTCCCGTTTTTCCCCATGTTCTTCCCATTACTAAGTATTAGCTAAAGAGAACAGTAGGCTAACATCGGTTAACGGTTTTTTTCTTTGATCAGTTAACCGTTATAAGAATCTGGGTTCTTGCACAGCCCTCGCAGACACATAAATATTTGGTATATTTTTTCCGTATTGTTGACGCTGAGCTGCGTATTAACGACCATGCAATATTTCAGCGGGGGAAATAGTTAGATTAAACACTTAAACTCCTGGCTTAATCTTTTAGCTTTGTAAATCGTTAGTATCATAGTTCTATCCCAGTTAGTTCGAGGCATAGGGCCGATTGTGACGTCATAAAAATTCGCGCAACGGTAACATTTTACTGAAGTCGCCGCCTATGATTATAAGTATGTAATCACACTGGCCATAGAGGTAGTCAGCGCCAGCAGGAATTTTTGACGATCTTGCCACTTTAACTCGAGTTTGCTTTTTAATATAGAATAGGATTCGATATTCTGGATTCGAAATAACTATTCTAGAATACCAAAATATTCTAGTTTGTGCATCCCTATTCGCTACACATACCAATCCCAGCGTACCTGTTCATACGTCTGTGAGTAGTTCTTGTTGAATGCCATAGAACATGAGGGGGTCGACTCCAGCGCTCCACTCACCGCGTCTGGAATGTTTGGGTTAAAACAACTTGTTGATGGTGATGCAGACGATATACTACCATGGTTTGAGGGAAGGCAGCGTTCTAATTCATTTGTCACGCCTGCAGCAACAGGCATAATTAGCTGGGACCTGCACACAGTCCTTCTTAACACCCTAACTAAACCTGTGGAGATTTGACCAGTATTATACATAAGATGGGATATTCATGTTTAGTTTATATATTTTTTGCCTTAGTATTAAAAAAATTGCAAACGCATCAAAAATCACGACACAGAAACAGGAAAAGACGGCAAAACGAACAGTCGTTAAAACAAGTCATTAAAAAATAAAAAAAGGGATATAATTTAATAAATATAGTGGACGTGGCCCCAAACCTATTATCCCTGTAAATAGGAAAAGTGGCATATCAAAGAGCAATCGCCAGATTACCCCCCCACCCAACCCAGTTACTTTAACTTAAAATTTTGCATAGAACAAAAAAATATAAAATATTGAGGTTTTAAAATATAAGCAATAACATGCCTCATTATAAAAACAGTATATCACTGTTGTTCCAAGATATGTTATTTCAATGGGATATCAGCACTCAGTTTATTCCAGCTGGTTGAATAATGGCATAATGCGGCGTTAACACAGGCAATTACCCAGCGTTTGAATTATAGATTTCCAATTACTAGTATTATTCTACTTCATCTGTTAAGATTGTGAGAAATCTTTTACATCTATTGCTGCACAACCCAAACAAAGTGAATGTAAATATTGTGGAGGAACAGTCAGTTGAACAAAGTTATAACATAAATAAACATTATAAAATAATTGTGTTAGATTTTAAAACACTATGAAAGTCCTACCTTTACAAGGCACGAAAAATCTGGCCTTTGATAAGAAACAAACTCACGGCTTGGAAATATTGCTTCCACATGACTAATGGCCTATCTAGGGTCAGTGCAAAAAATAAGATATTTAACCACCATGTATTGAATGAACGTACTGCTATGAAATGGAATGATAGATGAATAACATAGTTTTGATTATTATCATAATCATTATCAGGGACAACTATATGTAACATTATTTGTTCTACAATGTAAGACCTAAATAATATTAGGGCCATGAATCACCACCTATCCATGTACTGTTGCGACCACTACTTATTTATCTTGGTCTGCCAATTCAACTTTTAACCCTGATGTGGCTTTAACCCTGATGCTATCTTACATTACCCGATTTTTATCCAATTTTTTTTTACTTTTAGAAAAGGTTTAAAGGAACTATTTAAAAACAACAATTAAAAACAGAAGAGCCAATATAATAAAACAAGCATTTTGCATAGGTTCTAACTGCATAGCTTATTCAATTACTTTTGGTTTGTTAATTTTAATAACAACTTTTCCCAATAATCATGTCATCGCGTGTACCAAATTATATGGAACTAACGTTATAACTTTTTTAAGTAAGTGGTATGTACAAGCAAATGAGGTGAAATATTCAATATTGTGAGACTCCTTATCAAGATATCGTACAAATTTAGGCACCAATATTTAAATATTCATCTACAACATTTAAAACATAACAATTCGAATATAACCACATGTTTGGGCTTTGGCCAGCAAAGTTTCCTTATAAATACCCATACATTTGTATTGGCCACATGGGAATATGTCAATATTTAATATGTAATAACACACTGGGCACTACACAGTACACGTCAATATTCATAAACTCTCAACTTTAAAACAGAAATGTAATAAATTGTTAGAAACCAATTTGAGAAGTATGACGAATTAAGATGAGAAATGCAAAGTAGTAAGCAAACCAAAAGATTTTGGCTATAACCTGTAAACCAACATTTCTTGTAGCAACGGGACAAAACAGACTATTTCACATAAAAAGAAAGTGTGCCACCTTATAGTTTTACTGCATGCCATTGTTATACTATTAATACTGGGTTATGTAAATTCTAAATCAGTTTTTACCCTATTCACATGCGAGTTCTCTTAAAAATTTGATCAGGGCACAAGCTTTAAGTTCTCATTGAATATAAACAAATAGTGATGTAGTATTATGCCTTTTCTCCATCTTTTGGTTTCCGATTTAATATATCAAATGGCAATGCAAAACATTATACAGTTTGAGGTGTAGAGAAGATTGTTCGAAAGCCCGGCAAAATCGTCTCAAGGCTGTTAGGCGTAACTCGTAATTAAAGAGTTCTAAAATCTGATTAACCTCGACTATAATCACCGTAATTTAAAACGGTATCCTATTTTGTTCAGTAAAAGTACCATAACCCCGAATTCAACTTAATAAATCCCTGTAATTTTCGTTATAAAACACCAAAAAAAGAACTGAACAGAAAAAATTTCTGTCAACAAACCTTGCCGTTCCTCGGAAGAACAAAGCTCTTTATAATGCGGACCGACAGGTGGCGCTATTTAAAATATTTTTTTTATTTTCATGTTTTGATATATATATATATATATATATATATATATATATATATATATTTGACATGTATTTTCAAATTGTTGGTGGTAAACGATGCAGCGAAAGAAACAAAAATAAAAATTGTATTGTACAGTGCTTCCTCGATTATCCGTCCCTCGTTTATCCGGCATTCGATTATCCGTCCATTAGACCCAATGAAGTGCTACTTTACAATTTTGCTCAAGACTTGTTAATTGTCATTGTAACCTCACAAAGCTCTTATTTAACAAGACAGATTCAGAACTATTTCAATGAAAGAGGTGGAATAACTTTTGTGGGGCAATAAAATAGCCCTACTGTAAGTTTTGTTGCATTTGAATCTGTTTCTTGCTGCGTTGTTTTGGTTTAAATAAAGGAATTCAATTATGCGTTTTTTTACTTATCCGTTTAGGTTTTAAAGAAACGCTGTCCCGACTAGACCGGATAATCGAGGAAGTACCTGTATTGGAAATTATGACTTTTCACTGTTCATCACTTTTCCCTTGGGTATAAGCAACTGTAAACGGTTGGTTTTAAACTTATTACTTCCTGAAATAAGATTCATTTGGCAAGTATACCTTCTTTAAGTGCTACTGCGTCGGTGACTAGAACTACTCGTTACGTATCGAAATGAATACAAGCAAACTAGAGTTATTGTCTCTACGGCTGTGTGCCCGAATGGTTCACGCAACCGATACCCATATTGAGCCCATTGTGGATTTTAAAATAAGGTGTGATGAATCTCTGGTTTAATTTGTGAACATTATTCGTTTTTACACAATTTTTGCTTATGTGCTATGTAAACGTGTTAATTACTGGAAAACTATTTGCGTTGTAGTTTACGACCCAGTACAGTAAGTTTTCTTGGTGCAATGTGGGCTGTTTTTATTACAAACGAGACCCATTTCACACAGTTAAAATAGCCGTCCACACCTTATCTGTCCGCGTGACCTATATTTATTTGCTATATATTGTCGTGATTTTATGAACAAAAAACAACCAGTAGAATGAACTAACTTACAGAAATGCCAAATAAAAACAAGAAGTTGCAGTACGATTCATGTATGTAGTCATTGTCAGAACTCAGTATCAGCCACCGACGATTGCGACCAGAAAGACAGCCTAGGGTAAACTTTTGGCTAAGCGACGAACAGCAGCCAAATGCGCCTACCCCTACAATAACAATTCGCGACCAAAAGATATAAAGAAAACCAGGGGTGCTATAAAGGTCTTAGGGACAAAACAAAACAAAAAAACTTAAGTTATTGTCGCTGAAACACGTGACGAGTGTTACGTGCGGGTAACGTAATCAGCTTGAATTAAAATTGAAAGGGTAAGATGTTTATGTTTATTCCGTGAATGGGAAAGCCATAAGGGATAACACACAGACAATCGTCAGATCATCTCCCGCCCACCGTCGAGTTACCGGAGCTATTGCAGTGTGTTGTGTATAATTCAGAGGTTCCTTCAATTTGGTAGAACCGACAGGTGGCGCTATTTAAAATATTTTTTTTTATTTTCATGTTTTGAAATTTTGACTTTTAACTGTTTATCACCTTTCCCAAGGGTATAAGCAACTGTAAACGGGTGATTTTAAACTTGTTACTTCCTGAAATAAGATTCATTTGGCAAGTATTAGGCTACTTTTTTAAGCGCTACTGCGTCGGTGACTAGAATTACACAATTTAAAGGGCAGGATTAACGATATATATCACTAAGCGTCGAACGATAGCTCTTTACTACACAAATATAATAATTTGTTACGTATCGACAAAAGTACAGACAAACTCGAGTCATTGACTGTACGGCTGTGTGCCCGAATGGTTCACGCGACCGATACCTATAGCCTATTCAGCCCATCATGGATTTCATAAAAAGGTCTTAGGGACGAGGCCATCATAGATTCGAATCTTAGCCCGGCAGAAAATACCTTTATTGTCGATGAAACACGTGACGAGTGTTACGTGCGAGTAAAGTAATCAGCTTAAACTTGAATGGAAAGGGATAAGATATTCATGTGGAGTAAAAACACGGGCAATCGTCAGATCACCTCGCACCCACTGTCGGGTTAACGGAGATATTGCAGTGTGTTGTGTATAATTCAGACGTTCATTCAATTTAGTAGAACCCATTATTTTACTGGATTCAAACAATGACCATTATGTGCCTAGCTAGCGACGAGTTTCAAATGTCCAACCCTTCGGCTTAAAAGCGACTCACTAACTCACCTACCCCAACAATGTTTAAGTTTTGACTTAAGGACATGACAAACCTGACAACTGGTCTAACCCACAGATAAAAGGCTATTCGTCTACATTCGAGCTATTGTTTTCAATAATCAAAACAAAATATATTGACCGTGTTTCTTTTTATTCAGGTAATTTTAGAGGTGTAAGTCGAACCGACCTGAAAAAAACACTTTATTTAGGCCTACCGTGCCCATTCATGTTATATTTCTAAAATAAGCTAAAGTAAAATGACAGAATAGAAATGTACATAAAAAAACAAAAACTTACACAAACTTAATGTAACAGAGAAATTAATGCAATAAAGAGACTAACCATTAATCGTTAAGTTCGGCTTGTTCAGTGACTTCCTCATCTAAAATAAACATCGTTGTGTAACCGTAAGATTATCTCAAAAATACCTTGAGTGGGTGGATATGCTTTCACATTCTTATTGACATTATATTAATAAAATCGTACAAAATCTTACAAAAAATTTACACCAAGTATTACGGAATCTTACAATGAATATGAATAAAATACCTGGAAATAGTTCCTTCTCGTCCGAATACATGATCGCCCAATAACGTCGTCGAGTAGCACGACGTCGTCGAAAACTCCAATCAGCATCTACATTCTTGGCCGTCATCAAGATCACAAGCGCAAGCAGTAGAAGCAGTGGTTTGGTCATCTGTAAAATAAAACTCGTATAATCCGCCATCACTAATATCAGCAGTGCACGCAAACGACCTTCAAAGTCTTCGACTGATTGTGTGAGGTTTTGCGCTGCGCAGATGGTAAATATATAGTCAACCCTTGATTCTGCGTAAAACAAACGTCGTTTCTTCAAGGATGGGAATCAGTAAATGGAGTCGCATTGACTGTAGCAGTGGGAACTGAAATCTGTAGAAAACTGCGATACACACACTCGTTTCTGCGAAACAAAACGCGCAAGAAGCTTACCGAACACTCGGTGATTTATATCAAAACCAAGTTAAGCGTGTTTTCAACAAGGTTTATTCAGTACGGTCGTGTGGCCAAGTGGTTAACGCGACCGATACATATACTTACTCATATATACAAAATCGGTCCTAAAGTGACGATCCCAGCATGAGTTTGACTCGATAACAAAAATCAAACAAATAAACAAGGATTATTCATCGCTTAGTGTTCAACAACATTCATTTAACACGCTAAAATTCTGCAAGCAAAAACGCATAAATCAAGCAGGCGAGGTATAATTGAAATTATGATTTTCCGTTTCAGGACCATTCAGTTGTTTATATCCCTCCCTAAGTTATTTGATAGCTCCTTATCCCAAAAATCTTAAGATGTGGTATTTTATCGAAATCGGTTTGGCGTATTAACGAATTCGGTTTGGCTAGTGGTACATTGTTAGCATAATAAAATAAGCATTTGTTGATTAAATTAACAATTTGCAATATGTATGGTCTTTATCTGTACTTCAATCAAAGGGAGTAATAAGTAGCCCACCGATAGCGATTTGAGAGGCAGTGTTACAAAGAGTGGCAAGTATAAAGGAGCGAAGTTTGTCGGCGCAAAAAAATACTGTTGAAACTGTATATGTTGCTGCATGCAGAAACGATCAGGTTCCCTGGTTACTTAATTCCTTCAAATTCTCTGTATATTTTGTCGGTTACAATAGTGCTTTAGTTACACTAACTTTGTCATAAAATTATTTGATGTCTTGTGATTTAAATTACACTACAATAGATTTGGTTGTTCAACGATTTCCATGATGTGATTTTTAATGTTATAACGCTCTATGTGCTTTTCATGCCCCGTGATAAAAGGTCCGTTGGCACGATAGAGAGTCATTTTATACAGAAAATTCGGCCACACGACTATACACTGTGATGGTATTCCGGGCTCATCCGACCGGTATGTTTAATGGGTTCTACCAAATTGAAGGAATGTATCAATTATACAACACACTGCAATAGCTCCAGTAACCGGCCTCGATCTGACGTTTGTTCTTGTGTTAACCATTTATTGTTTTCCCATTAACGAGGATAAACATGAATATCCGATCCCAAACCCAAAATTACAATTAATATCTATGTTTTCTAAGAAACAAGATTTAGGGAAATCCCCTAGAATCTCGCGAAGTTTCAGACCGAAATTCAAACAACAATTCAGTCCGTTAACTGTTGAACAGCAAGAACTTAACCGGGTTCAATTACTCTGTGTTGTTTGGTTGATTTCAATCTGATAAATGGACGACACGTTAAATATCAGCGGTTTGTCCGATGACGAAGAACATCTGACTTCTTCCCAAGTGTTACAACAGCTGGAAGAGGTAACATATAACAAACAGATGCGACTAGGTACGGAACGGTAGTCTGATTTTTCTCTGCTGGGTGGCGCTATTTATTTTTTTGGAATTATCTGGGGAGTAACTATTTTCGATAATAATGTTAGGGTTGGGGTTAAAGTTAGTTCTGGGGTTGAGATTAGTGTTTGGGACAGGGTTAGAATTACTTTCTATAGCAATCTAAGTGATCTAAGCGGTCCTGTAGTATTTAGAGGCACCGGCGACTGAGTGGTCTTTGGTCTTATACTAGTTTTCGCACTTACTAATCGTATTCCTCGTTAGTGTAGTGGTAAGCGTCGCCGCCTGTCACGGGGGAGACTGTGGTTCGATTCCCCTACGGGTAGCTTTTTTCCGTTTTTTTAACTCTTTTGTTTCTTAGTTATAAACAAACTCATCATAACGCCGCATTCAGCTTGTCTGAACATTTTTGGAATTTTTCCAAGCATTGGCTAAAGTAATCGATTTTTGATTGTAAACACTATTTACTTAAAATGCGTAAATGGTGTAATAAACATGGGGCTAGAGTTAGTGTTAGTCTTGCGGTTGAGTTTAGTGTTCAGGAATGGGTTAAAATTAGTGTCCATAATTTTAGTTGGTAGTTTCCCTCCTCCCCGCTTTAGTACAGCTGATAAATAGCGCCATCCAGCAGAGAAAAATCAGACTACCGTTCTGTCTCTAGACGCATGTATAACAAACAAGGTTGACGCAATATTTTGTAAGGCTTCACTAATCTGTGGGCAGGACAACACACCATATCTTTAGCGGGCGGGCCATATTGTCATTAACTTAAGCGGACGGGGTTTATCACGAGCAAAAAGAAGGTTTTTTATCATATGAGTGGAACGGGGTAAAGGTATTAAGTCGTATAACAATATATCCCCTTACCCTGCACCCCTTATGTTAGTGACAGGCAACACTAAAAGGAGGGAAACTGCTCACTAAAACTATAAAAACTATTCTGGTCGCTAGCTAGTCGGTTGTGTCCTTGGGCAAGGCACTTTACGGACATTGCCTGAACCCAGCGGATTAATGGGTTCTACCAAATTGAAGGAACGTGTCTATCATATACAACACACTGCAATAGCTCCGGTAACCCGACGATGGGCGCGAGCTGATCTGACGATTGCCCGTGTGTTAACACCCTTGGTTTTCCCATTCACGGGGATAAAGATGAATATCCTATCCTATCCTATTCCTTACCCTGGTCTAAACACTAATCTTAACCCAAGAACTAACCCTAACTCCAATTTAAATGAACTCTAATGTCATAATTTTTATTTTAATGTGCAGTTTCCCGCCTTCCCTCTTTTTCCCATTTTTTGTTGTTAGTGACAAAAATAGCCCTTAGCCCCCCTTCTCACTGTCCCACAGATTAGTGTGCTGTCCCGCTTCGATGTCCCAGAGCATTATTGAAGCCCATTTTTGTGCTACATGTTAATAGTGTCATTAAGAAATATGCATTAATAATTTTTTATGGCACTTAATAACCATCTTACCATAGATTTTGAGATTGTGTGTTGACCCCTTTTCCCATTCACAGGGATAAACATGACCATTCTATATGTTTGCCTCTACAGATTTGGATGAACGAGCGCTTATCCCCCAACCTCATGGTATGCAGAAGTGACATCACTGATTGTATATTGGAACAAATACAAGAAATGGAGGAGAATATTTCAAAAGCTCAAAAGAACGAATTGAAAGTTTGTTAATTAATATTTTATTTGAACCAGCCAGTCCTTCAGCTAGCAGACGACACATTAACCCACTGAGCCAGACAAACATGTGTCCTCACAGTCAGCATTCCTATACAGCTGTACAAGGCTAATATTATATTAAGTTAATAAATTAGTTTTTTCTATTACCGTCACGCTATATATAACACCTAACCATGTAAAGATAGCATATATGGTCGTTGGTGTCACACAGTGTAGCCGACTGATTATATGAAATGATTTTTTGTGGTCGCTTAGCTTTAAGTGGCTCGCAGGTCTTAGATCTCGCGGTGTTAACACATGGGCAATCGTCAGGTTGCATGGGGCTAATAAAGTGTCTTGTTTATGATTAAGACGTTTCTTCAATGTAGTAAAACTCATTAATCTACTGGGTTCAGGCAATGTCCGTTACCCAGCGGATTAATGGGTTTTACTAGATTAAAGGAACTTGTGTATAATACACAACACAGAACACACTGCAAGAGCTCCAGTAACCCAACGGTGGGCGCGAGGTGATGTGACGATTACACATGTGTTAACCCCATTGGTTTTTCCATTCCCAGGGATAAACATGAATATCCTATCCAAGGTGAGCTTGCATCAGTTGGAAGTGGACCGCATCCGCTACATGCTCAGTAGTTATCTCCGATGCAGGTTGGAGAAGATCGAGAAATATGCATCGGCGCTGATCAAAGAGGCGGCTGACGGAGACCAATCTCGGTTGTCACCTGAGGAATATACCTTTGCAAGGGAGTGAGTTTCTATGGCTTTGTATTAATTGTTACAAATGGTGGATAACTCATGGAAAGTTGAGTGTACAGTAAAATTGCATTTTTGTATGGCTTTGTTTGTATTAAAAGTTGGTAACTGATAAAAATGACTTGGTAAAGAAATATTATTTATCAGGTTGACATCTGGTGTGGAAGCCCATTTAATGTCCAGTGCTCTGAGGCTGATGCCAAAGAATCTACAAAGTTTAAACCTCCAAGAATATGGTAATGTCAACTTAATTTGTCTCTATATAGTCGATTGCTGATGGGTGGATTTTATGTTGGTTAACCCAACTCATTTGTCTTTAATGCTAATGGGTGAATGTGTCATTTTTATCTTGTGGGATGGGATATCTCGTTGAACACTTTATGCATGTTTACTGTTTGTTCCCGCATGTACTGTCGGGTTACCAGAGCTATTGTTTTGACAGAACCCATCAGTACTTCAGTTCAGGCGATAAGTGTCTTGCCTAAAGAACAAACTGAATAATTTGCGACCGGTCTCGATCCTTAAACCACTTAAAACGCACCAACCCACCAATCTATTTAACTGGAAATCAGGGGTAAAAGTATTAAAGTTGACATATAGTCTTGAACTAAGCTGTTCATCATGCCCAGACAACTTTATTGTTTGGTTTTCACCTGTACCACTGTTTATTTGTTGTATTCTTGTTTAAAAATAAAACTGAAGTTGCTTTAATCCAGTTGATATAAAACTAATATTACATGACATATTGCTCAAACACACTTCAATCAATATAAATCTTTATTTCATGCATGTGTGACGAAATAAAAAAAGTTACGTCTATTAAAAATATTATTAAGAAGGCAGAATTTGTACTCAAAGCTGTTAAAATGTTCGCTTAAAAGCAAATGCATTGCTGTAAAACAAGGCTGATTGACACAATAAAAATACGATAATCACAAATTATATGACAGAGTGTGATATATAACGGTGCTTTTTAAGCTACTGTAGGTATCACATTACAGCATGTAATAACAATTCTCATGCAAAGGGATAAGTCTATGAACCTGATACATTAATCTTTGGGTTTGCTCTGATAACTATCCTACCCCTTTAACTTTTTGTCCGACTGGTTAGTCTGGTGGTTCAGTGCGATGCCTTTCAACCAAAAGGTTGCAGGTTCGAAACTGGTCGCTAGCTAGTAGGTTGTTTCCTTGGGCAAGGCACTTTACAAACATTGCCCGAACCCAGCGGATTAATGGGTTTCGCCAAATTAAAGGAATGTGTGAATCATACACAACACACTGCAATAGCTCTGGTAACCCGACGGTGGGCGCGAGGTGACCTAACGATTTCCCGTGTGATAACGCATTTGGTTTTTTCATTCAACATGAATATCCTATCTTATCAACCCGTGTTCCTTTGGGAGCAAAAATTATCAATATAAAGAATTTGCTGTCTAACTTGCAAGTTGATCTAGTGCTCTGATAAATATCCTTTAATTTGTACCACTGGGTATTAACTGAATATGGATAGGATATATATTTATATTTATCCCCGTGAATAGGAAAACCAAGGGGGTTAACACATGGGTAATCATCAGATCACCTCGTGCCCACTGTTTAACTTGTACCACTGGACTGGGTATTGACTGAATTACTTTCCACAGCTCCTTCCCTCGACCGCTATGTATTCCTTCGTGTGAACAGTCCAGAAGAGGGCGTCATAGTAGACGAGGAAACCGACCAAAACAACGGGGACAAAATTGATTTCGAGGTCGGCGCGCAACATATCATGCGATACAAACCAATCGAACATTTTGTGGAAAGTGGAGTCGTGTCATTATTATGAACCTGTTTTCACACAATTGTATTGTCGTATTAAAACGGTATGGAAATAGTCATACTAGCCATAATAGGCAAACCATATAAAGTTAAATGTTGTTCTCAATTCAACCCACAGTGCTCCACCAATTGAAATATCTCGGTTGAAATGTAATAAAACACGTAAATACTGCCAGAGAATGAACCAAGATTGAGAAGTGTGCTTATTCCATGGGACATCCCAAATTCCTTGCACAGCTTTTTATATTCAGGGTTTTCCCCCAATCTAGAACCGATCATAGGTGGCATAACACCCTCTTCCTTCTCCATTTTTATCTTCTTCGATAATATTCCCGCCATCCATGGACCAAGGAAGCAACCATTCAAAAATCCATTCAGGAATTCTACAGCTAGACTGAGAACCTGTAGATGGGATAGGATATTCATGTTTATCCCAGTGAATGGGAAAACCAATGGGGTTACCACACGGGCAATCGTCAGATCACCTCGGGCCCATCGTCGGGTTAACAGAGCTATTGCAGTTTGTTGTATATGATAGGCACGTTCCTTCAACTTGGTAGAACCCAATAATCCGCTGGGTTCGGGCAATTTCTGTTAAGTGTCTTTTCCAAGGACACAACCGACTAGCTAGATCTGTTTCGTACCTGCAACCCTTCGACTAAAAGGCAACTTACTATAAAACCAGACTAATTGGTCAGATTGCAACAGATTCACAATATGCACCAATATGTCATGCAAACGATAACTTACAAGTATTTTGTCTGGGCCGGACAGTTGAAGGGACAAGGTCTTGTGTGATAGAACCACCGATAGCTGCAGAAAAGCTGTCACCCCGACCAGAATGAAATAAACAGGGAAAAGCCTGCTTTGAACTGTGCTGAAGGTATGTCTATCCAGGGTTTTAAACATGATGATACCTGAAAATTACAATATACTGGGATTATGGTACGATGGGGTATGGTATATATAAGTAACAGAAAAAGGTGATTAAACTCTTGGTTAGATTGAATAAACCGACCAAATAGCTTGGTGGATTAGTTTAATCTGTAGCCTTTAGTAGAAGGATTGCAAGTTTGGTTGCTAACAAGTCAGTTGTGTCCTAGGGTAAGGCACTAAGCAAACAGACCGAACCCAGTGAAATGATGGGTTCTATTAAATTAAAGGAATGTCTGAATCACAATGTAATAGCTATGGTAACCCGATGGTGGGCTCAAGATCTAAAAATTACCCTTGTGTTAAGTTTGTTATTGCCCCTTGCAATTTTCAATTCACAGAGGTAAATATAAATATCCTATACAACACATTTTGTCCGGTCGGTTAGTCTGGTGGTTTGGTGCGGAGCCTTTTAGCCGAAAGGTTGCAGGTTGAAACTGGTCGCTAGCTAGTCGGTTGTGTCCCTGGGCAAGGTTTCTTACGGACATTGCATTGACTGAACCCAGCGGATTAATGGGTTCTACCAAATTATAGGAATGTTTCAATTATACAACACACTGCAATAGCCCAAGTGTTAACCACCTTGGTTTTTCCATTCACGAAAATAAACATGAATATCCTCCTCTTTCTTCACTTAAATGGGTTTTGGTAAACCAACCATGGATACAAAGAAATATGACGATTGCCCCTGTTACAACACCCATACTATTCCATGTAAACAACACAAAGATCCATTTGTTTTTTTTAACATTAGTACCTGCAGGAAATGAGACCCAGACAGCTACCCCCAGGTTGATGCTTGCTGATAACAGGAAGACCAGTGTTTCATAGAACCCCCGTCCTAAGATATGCCGATTGCGCAATTCATCTTCGCTGCTCTGTTTTTGCGACACGATAAAACCGACAGCCAGCAAAGTAAACGCAGCAAAGACATGCCAGAACCTTGTAAGCCTGCAAGGGTATTATACTAGAGAACGATAATTTGTGTTATATTCAAAAGCCTTAGGGGTTGTAGGTTTAAAACCTGCCGCTAGCTAGTGGATTATGTCTTTGGCCGAAGCAGTTAGTAAACATTGCCTGAATCCAGTTAATTAATGGGTTCTACTTTACACAACACACTGCAATAGATCTGATAACCCAATGAAGGGTGTTAGGTAATCTGACGATTCCCCATTTGTTAAAGCTCCTTGCCATTTTCTATTCATGGGGATATACATAAATAGTGTATCCAATAAGCACAGGAACTATTGTAAAAACAGCATGTTTCGTATTTAATTTTTGATTAATTTTGTTTATTTTGTTTTCTCGATGAAATCAAGAAACAGGACTTTTGATAATAATTTGGAAAACGGAAAAAAGGGCAACACGACATTCGTTAAAAAACACCTGCAAACCAATCAATTATCTCGGCATATTTAGACGTTGCCGCCCAACCCACAAACTAGCCATAAGCTACCTACCGACGGTATAAACTCTCTTTTTCAATGAACATTTTCAAGATATTTAGAAGTGAAACGGTATATTTCTTCAACAAAACACACCCGACTTTGACATTGGCGCAGCTGCAAGAACTAAGCAGCGATAAACCACGTGATTTGATTTGTAAACAAATAAAAATCACGTACACAGGGAAATGCCCCTTCTAACAACTAGTGTTTACCAGGTCGTTATTTTTCATAAAACATTAAAAGCTGTGGAACATTGCAAATTGGCTTGTGTATTTGTAAATTGTAAGCGCTGATACACATAATAGGTCACAGGAAACTATATGGTCATATAGGAAACTGTTAGTGGGTTGGTACACGTATATATATATATATTATAATAACGTTAATACTACCTGGTTTGTATAACTCGACGTTTAAAGTAAAGTGCAAAATCACTGGTATATTACGGTAACGTGAACATTGAATATAAGCGGATGGTGCCAGAGTATCACACAGTGTAATTTGTTAATTCCAATTCAAATTAAAAAAAGCAATTTGTGTGAATTTAAATTTCCGAAACCTTCACCGGTAACTTGGTTTAAAGTACTTCTTCTCTCGCGGACAACTTTCTTTTTTTATGAAAGAAGCCAGTGTGACTGTCGAGTTTTGTCTGGTCGTATTAAACATACAGTGTTCCTAAGTTCTTTATTTGCCTTTATACAAAAAGTAAAGTGGACTGGTTTTCCCCAACGGTCCCGGTATTTCAACTATGTCCCTTTCAGAAACAAAGTAATTAAGACAAAAATATATCTGATTTTGACCAATCATGTAGGCTTACTGTACATTTTGAAAACAACGACAAATTTACAGTCATAGAATTTTGTCTTCATCTTGTAAACAACATGCTGACACTCTTAAAAATAAATTCCAAACTTGATACAACATCGTCGTATTAAAGCTTTTTGGCGTTTGAACATTATTTCCACCAAAATAGATAGAAGATTCATTACCAGAAGGCCATGTAGCACGTTATCAACCAATGGCTAGCTCGTCAGTTGTTGCCTTAGTCTTTAAGGCTTAGTGTATATTGGCTGATGTAGCATAACCTGGGTTTTTAATCTAAAATACAATATTTATTTTATTTAGAGCAATATAGATTATGAGATTAAGTGACTTGTGTGTTCAGCTACTTGATTTGTTGCACAAAGTGTATCCTAAAGCTATCAGCATAACATCCATTCTGCAACAACTGAACGAACATGCTAAAGCAGAAGTGAACAAGGTGGTTTTTGTTTTGTTGCATATCAAATTCCAATATAAAAATGAACAAATTTCCACAAATCAACTACACAGGCTTTATACAAGATGCAAAGTGAAATGCTGGTGTGCAGAAGTCCCACTAATCCACCACAATGGGCATTGTTACCTCATGGATTGCAACACACTACACCAATTCACTGCCCGACAGGTGAAACTTTATACTGTATGCTGAAAAAGGTTGGGACCATTGTTATAATGCTCAACACCTTGAAACTATGAGATTGGTCTAATAACTTGACTGCCTACGCTACTAATTCAACTTGTGACTCAACGGTACACTTGGACATGAATTAACGTTCATATTGAATAAATAAGCAGTTACTTATTACCCGTGCACCTCGACATTAATTAACACGTAATATTTAATGAATAAGTAGTTACTTAGAACCTGTTGCCTTCCCCACCAGCTGTACCTTCTGTACAACGCAGCAAAAACAGCAAATTGGAGGCAAAAGATTCATCGGTTACCGTTGGTTCAACAATTCATGATCCTAAACGGTTGGTTAGTATTTTGCGAGCTCGCTTACAAAATTATTTTAACTATGGTCCTTCTCATGATTTATTTTTAATATGGGTCTTCTTATAAATTATTTTTTATCATGGTTCCAATCATAAATTCATTTTGAGTAAAACTTTTTAATCTACTGGGTTCAGGTAATGTCCGTTAAGTGCCTTGCCCAATGACACATCCGACTAGTAAGTGACCAGTTTCAAATCATCAACCCATAGGCTGAAATGCAACTCACTAAACCACCAAGCTATGTGGCGGGATGCTAAAATGAGGTCACCCTAAGTTCGTATGGACAACCAAAGCAAACAAAATGTAACAATAATAGCTAAAACAGGGCCAGTTATTTTACTTTTGTTTTTAGACAAGACAGAAGGTTAAAAGTAAAGTGACCAAATGATAGTTTTAGAGCTAGTTTGATGAGACATAATTTACATAACTTGGTCATACTTCTTCAGTAACTACAAGTTGATCTAGCACTAGATTAGTGTTGTGCGCAGGCACCTCCGGATAGTAAGTGCTCGTTGGACAGAAATGCTATTTCTATTGTCAATGAATATGCCCAGTCAAAGCAGTTGGAGGTCAAGTTTGAAGTTTCAACCACAGGACCCCCCCACGACCTGTGGTAAATATAGTGCCATGCATCTGTATAGTGCCACACATAGGACAGGATAGGATGTGCATGTTGCCGGATTAACATACTATGTAGTTTCAGCACAACCTTTACCATTGGGGACCAAGTTTTTCCAGCAGCCACAGGCAGAAATAAGAAAGAATCGAAATTAAGATCAGCTGAGGTTATGTTGAGGGAATTGAAATTGGACAAACCGATTGGACCATTGTTTGTGGATGTACGTCACATATATTTATTCATGTTTCTCGCCATGAATGGGGAAACAGACAGCATAATAGCACAACGGCAGATTACCTTGTCACCACTAATAAAATTTCGTACCCATTGCAGTATTTTGTGTATAATTAAGACATTCCTATAGTTTTATTAAAACCTATTAATCACTGGGTTCAGGCAATGTCCACTAAGTGTCTTACCCAAAGACACTAAAGACTAGCTACCAATCAGTTTCAATCCTACAACCCATCGGCCTAAAGGCAACACACTAACCTACCAAGCTATTCGGTCGAATGTGGTTCATCCCTGTGAATGATAAAACCAAGGGGGTTAACACACAGGCAATCATCAGATCACCTTGCGACCTTCGGCGAGTTACTTGAGCTATTGCAGTGTGTTGTGTATGATTGACATGTTTCTACAATTTAGTAGAAACCCAATAATCCGCTGGCTTCGTAAAGTACCTTGCACAAGGACACAACCGACTAACAAGTAACCAGTTTCGAACCTGTAACCCTTCGGCTGAAGGGTGACGCACTTAACCACCAGACTAACCTGTCAAATACATTCCCACACGATAACAGCAGAGTTCCCTCCCCCTCCACGATCGAATAACCTCCCTCGCCCACCAATGTTGTTCCGATCTCGTTGACCGAACCCTCGTGTTGGGGAGGTTGATATTCGCCGCTGTCATCATGAGTCAGCCGATATTGGATCAACCGATCACGTGGAGGGTGGTGAGCTTCGGAACAGGTAACTTTGTGACATCACAATTTCTAAAAAAAGAAGTGACATCACAATTTTTAATTTCATAACGAAAATTAGATTTGCATGTATGTTTAATGAAATATTTGTATTTTTTCTCTTTAATCATCATCACTAAAAATAAAATATTACTAATTTTCAAAAATTATACAAATATAAAATCTCATTTTGTTCACTTATGAGCACTTAATTTTTATCAAAAAATTATTTAAATCACCTTACTCCCACCGCCAGGTTAATGGAGCTCTTGTAGTTTATTGTGTATGACTGAGACGTTCTTATAGCTTTGTATCCTGGCGGTGTCTCACTTACTACAATTGCTGGTAATTCTGTAAGCATACAAGATAGTATAGGCCTATAGGATATTCATGTTTATGTGAATGGGAAAACCAAGGGGGTTAACACACGGGCAATCGTCAGATCCCCTCGCGCCCATCATCGGGTTACCGGAGATATTGCAGTGTGTTGTGTATGATTGACTTGTTCCTTCAATTTAGAAGAACCCATTAATCCGCTCGGTTCAGGCAATGTTCCTTAGCTTGTGACCAGTTTCGAAGCTGCACACATCAGTTGAAAGGCGTTGCACTAAACCACCAGGCTAACCGGTCGTCTTCCTTACACAGGCAACCGATGTGTTAGTGGGGATGGATTGAGCATGACCGGCCATACTGTGCATGACTCCCATGCTGAGGTGGTGGCCAGGAGATCCCTGCTTCTGTATATCTACAAGTGAGTGACATCATATACAAGTTTGTGACATCATATACAAGTGGGTGACATCATGTACAAGTGGGTGACATCATATACAAGTGGGTGACATCATATACAAGTGGGTGACATCATACAAGTGGGTGACATCATATACAAGTGGGTGACATCATACAAGTGGGTGACATCATATACAAGTGGGTGACATCATATACAAGTGGGTGACATCATACAAGTGGGTGACATCATATACAAGTGGGTGACATCATACAAGTGGGTGACATCATATACGAGTGGGTGACATC
>CH002142.1:234881-246081 GCA_000149265.1 Ciona savignyi | reverse complement strand
ATCATACAAGTGGGTGACATCCCATACAAGTGGGTGACATCATATGCAAGTGGGTGACATCATATACAAGTGGGTGACATCACATACAAGTGGGTGACATCATATACAAGTGGGTGACATCATACAAGTGTGTGACATCATATACAAGTGGGTGACATCATATACAAGTGTGTGACATCATATACAAATGGGTGACATCATACAAGTGGGTGACATCATATACAAGTGGGTGACATCATATACAAGTGGGTGACATCATACAATATGGGTGACATCATACAAGTGGGTGACATCATATACAAATGTGTGACATCATTAACATTCCTCCAACAGGCAAATAAAGGATTTCCACACCAAACCCAACCACCATGAAAATATATTCGAGATGGGCACAAACAGCAGGTAGTGTTCAATATTAGTTTAAACAGTTATACTTTTGAATTTTAGAACTAAAGTTAAATGCTAATTGTCTGTTTGAATACTGGTTTGTCTCACAACCCTGAACCTAGTGGTTTAATGGGTTGCGTTGGAACTAATGTCTTAGTGATGTATTACACACTACAATAGCTCCGGAAACCCGATGGTGGACTAGAGGTAATCTGACGATTGTCTCTTCCCCCCATCAATTTTCCTTTAGTACGTCCGTGTTTTTAAATAGTTTACGCGACTGATACATATACTTAATTATTATAAAAATTGACTTGGTAACGATCAGATCATGAACACTTCATTCGGTTAACCCAAAGCACTTCCCACCCATAGGTTACGCATCAAGCCTGGTGTGAAGTTTCACCTTTTCGTGAGCATCGCCCCTTGTGGTGACGCCTCTATATTTCCCATGTGTGACATCACAATGCCGAATGATGATGCACATCACCCATTGTTCGAAAATAACAAGCAGGGACTTCTAAGATCCAAAGTGGAGAAAGGTAGGTGGTGGGTGATGGTTGGGGCTATTGTGTCACACATTGCATTGCAAGGAAACCATACAAACCAGAACTATCCACTGTAGGACAAACCTATGATTGAACTAAAATATAAGAAACTTCTTAATCATACACAGCAATAGCTCTGGTAACCCAGCGATGGGCACGTGGTTATCTGACAGATAACCTCACCATACCCCCACCAACAGGGGATTACCCCACCCCCCACCAACAGGAGAGGGTTGCATCCCGGTAGGAGAGGACACACGTACAACATGGGACGGAGTAGCACGAGGTGGAAGGCTACGCATCATGTCATGCAGTGATAAGATCGCCAAGTGGAATTTGCTGGGATTCCAAGTTCGTATCATTGTGTTGGCCAATCAAGTATAATTCACGTTAAAAGAAACGTTGTTAGTTGGTATTAGTTTTCGGGAATTCTTACTTGTTGAGTTAAAAAGTTTCTACTAAGTTTGGATAACCAGTTATCACACAGGCAATTATCAGATTACCTCGTGCCCACCGTCGGGTTACCGGAGCTATTCCTGTGTGTTGTATATGATTCATTCGTTAATAAGATAGGAGAAACAGGAAAAGACGACAAAAAGATTGTGGATAAAACACAGGTATTTCATCATAGCATGTGTTTCAGGGATCTCTCCTAACCCAGTTGATTGACCCCGTGTATTTCGATTCCATCACCCTGGGTCGACTGTACCACCCCGGGCATGCCACCCGAGCATTGTGCTGCAGGTTGGACAGGGCTTTGTGGGATTACCCTTGTGGAGGGAGTCTTGGGGAGTTCACTATGCATCATCCCAAGGTGAGGATAGGATATTTATGTTTATCCATGTGTATGGAAACATGAAATACAATCGTCAGATCACCTCGCGCCCACCGTCGCATTACAGGAGCTATTGTGTGTTGTATATGATTCACGTGTTCCTTTAAAAGGTAGAACCCATTAATCCACTGGGTTTAGGCAATGTCCGTAAAGTGCCTTGTCCAAGGACACAGCCGACTAGCTAGCGACTAGTTTCGTACCTGCAACCTTTTGACCAATTATTCATCAACCTTTTGACTAATTATACAAAAACAACTCCATGCATTATGCTGTGAAACATATATATTAATTTCGTGCTTTGGCTTCTACTATTTCTAAAACCCAAGTCCTGGTTCTATGGCATGGTAAAGAGATATTATTCACCAGGTTGACATCTGGTGTGGAAGCCCATTTAATGTCCAGTGCTCTGAGGCTGATTCCAAAGAATCTACAAAGTTTAAACCTACAAGAATATGGTAATGTTGGCCAAACCAACTCTTTTTGTCTCTATTGCTAATTAGTGGATTTGTCATTTGTATCTTGTACGGTGGAATATCTTGTTGAATGCTTTATACATGTTTGCTAGCGTCCACCATCGGGTTACCGGAGCTATTGCAGTGTTTTGTGTAAGATTCACATGTTTCTTCAATTCAGTAAAACCCATTTAACCGCTTGGTTCACGCAATGTCCGTTAAGTTCCTTGCCCAAGGACACAACCGAATTTAATAGCTCATTATTGTTTTGCTGGATAAGAAACAATTCTATTTTTCTGTTAAATAACCATCAAAGCATAAATTAAATTAAAATGTTCATTATAAAAGCAATGATGAAAAACATAGCTGATTGTCACGATAAAAAAATACAAGTATCACAATTCACAAACCATATGACGAGTGTGTTGTATAACAGTGCTTTATAAGCTGCTGTTGGTATCAATTTACAGCATGTTATAAGTGTCATGTGTACAATATATATTTTCTTATATATTTTAAAACCATCACCGCCGTCATTAAATTGTTTTTTTGCTATTGTTTCCCTGATTACTTGCTATATTCAACCTTAAGGAGCAAAAATTATCCATTTAAAGAATTTGCCTACTACTTGTTGATCTAGTGCTCTGATTACTATCCTACCCCTTCAATACCACTAGATATTGACTTTGCTGTCTAACTTGCAAGTTGATCTAGTGTTCTGATAAATATCCTTTAACTTGTACCACTGGACTGGGTATTGACTGAATTACTTTCCACAGCACCCTCCCTCGACCGCTACGTGTTTCTTCGTGTGAATAGTCCAGAAGAGGGCGTGATAGTAGACGAAGATACCGACCAAAACAACGGGGACAAAATTGATTTCGAGGTCGGCGCGCAACACATTATGCGATACAAACCGATTGAACATTTTGTGGAAAGTGGAGTCGTGTCGTTATTATGAACATGTTTTTCACACAATTGTATTGTTCGTTTAAAACGGTATGGAAACAGTCATACTAGCCAAATGGGCAAACCGTATATAGTTAAATGTTGTTCTCAATTCAACCCACAGTGTTCCACCAATTGAAATATCTCGGTTGAAATGTAATAAAACACGTAAATACTGCCAGAGAATGAACCAAGATTGAGAAGTGTGCTTATTCCGTGGGACATTCCAAACTCCTTGCATAGCTTCTTATATACAGGGTTTTCCCCCAATCTGGAACCGATCATAGGTGGCATAACACCCTCTTCCTTCTCCATTTTTATCTTCTTCGATAATATTCCTGCCATCCATGGACCAAGGAAGCAACCGTTCAGAAATCCATTCAGGAATTCTACAGCTAGACTGAGAACCTGTTGATAGGATAGGATATTTATGTTTATCCCCATGAGTGGGTAAACCAAGGGAGTTAACACACAAGCAATCACCAGATCACCTTGCGCCCACCATCGGGTTACCGGAGCTATTGCAGTGTGTTGTGTATGATTCACATATTCCTTCAATTTGGTAGAACCCATTAATCCGCTGGGTTCGGGCAATTTCTGTTAAGTGTCTTTTCCAAGGACACAACCGACTAGCTAGCAACCAGTTTTGTACCTGCAACCCTTCGACTGAAAGGCAACTTACTATACAACCAGACCAGACTGAGGTCAGATTGCAACAGATTCACAACATGCACCAATATGTCATGCAAATGGTAACTTACAAGTATTGTGTCTGTGCCAGACAGTTGAAGGGACAAGGTCTTGTGTGATAGAACCACCGTTAGCTGCAGAAATGCTGTCACCCCGACCAGAATGAAATAAACAGGGAAAAGCCTGCTTTGAACTGTGCTGAAGGTATGTCTGTCCAGGGTTTTAAACATGATGATACCTGAAAATAACCATATACTGGGATTATGGTATATATAAGTAACAGAATAAGGTGATTAAACTCTTGGTTAGATTGAATATACCGACCAAATAGCTTGGTGGATTAGTTTAATCTGTCGCCTTTCAGTAGAAGGATTGCAAGTTTGGTTGCTAGCAAGTCGGTTGTGTCCTTGGGCAAGGGACTTGGCAGACATAGCCTGAACCCAGTGAAATAATGGGTTCTATTAAATTGAAGAATTGTCTGAATCATGCAACATTGTAATAGCTCTGGTATCCGGTGCGCTCAGGCTCTAAAATTGGCCCTTGTGTTAATGCCCCTTGCGATTTTCCATTTACTAAATATGAATATCCAATACAACACATTTGAACGGTTTTGGTAAACCAACAATGAATACAAAGAAATATGACGATTGCCCGAATTACAACGCCCATACTATCCAATGTAAACAACATGAAGATTCAATTGCATATTCAAACATTACCTGCAGGAAAGGAGACCCAAACAGCAACCCCCAGGTTGATGCTTGCTGATAACAGGAAGACCAGTGTTTCATAGAACCCCCGTCCTAAGATGTGTCGATTGCGTAATTCATCTTCGCTGCTCTGTTTTTGTGACACGATGAAACCGACAGCCAACAAAGTAAATGCAGCAAAGACATGCCAGAACCTTGTAAGCCTGCAAGGGTATTATATTACAGAACAATAATTTGTGTTATATTTAGAAGCGTTATGGGTTGTAAGTTCAAAACCTGTCGCTAGCTAGTGGATTATGTCTTTGGCCGAAGCAGTTAGTAAACATTGCCTGAATCCAGTGAATTAATGGGTTCTATTTACACAACACACTGCAATAGATCTGATAACCCAATGAAGGGTGTTAGGTAATCTGACGATTCCCCATTTGTTAAAGCTCCTTGCCATTTTCTATTCATGGGGATAAACATAAATAGTGTATCCAATAAGCACAGGAACTATTGTAAAAACAGCATGTTTCGTATTTAATTTTTGATTAATTTTGTTTATTTTATTTTTTGTTTTCTCGATGAAATCATGAAACAGGACTTTTGATAATAATTTGGAAAACGGAAAAAAGGGCAACACGACATTCGTTAAAAACACAGCTGCAAACCAATCAACAATCAATTATTTCGGCATATTTAGACGTTGCCGCCCAACCCACAAACTGACCTAAGCTACCTACCGACGGTATAAACTCTCTTTTTCAATGAACATTTTCAAGATATTTAGAAGTGAAACGGTATATTTCTTAAACAGAACACACCCGACTTTTACATTGGCGCAGCTGCAAGAACTAAGCAGCGATAAACCACGTGATTTGATTTGTAAACAAATAAAAACACGTACACAGGGAAATGCCCCTTTTAAAAACTAGTGTTTACCAGGTCGTTATTTTCATACAACATTAAAAACTATGACACATTGCAAAATAGCTCGTGTATTTGTAAATTGTAAGCGCTAAAACACATAATAGGTCACAGGAAACTATATGGTCATATGGGAAACTGTTAAGTGGGTTGGTACAACGGAGTTATATTATAATAACTTTAGGATAGGATATTCATGTTTATCCCTGTGAATGGGAAAACCAAGGGGGTTATCACACGGGCAATCGTCAGATCACCTCGCTCCCACCGTCGGGTTACGGAGCTATGGCAGTGTGTTGTATATGATAGACACGTTCCTTTAATTTGGTAGAACCCATTAATCCGCTAGTTCAGGCAATGTCTGTAAAGTGCCTTGCCCAAGGACACAACCGACTAGCTAGCGACCAGTTTCGCACCTGCAGCCTTTCGATTAAAAGGCGACGCACTTAACCGCTAGACCAACCCGACCTTTGATACTACTTGGTTTGTACAACTCGTTGTTTAAAGTAAAATGCAAAATTACTGGTATATTACGGTAACGTGAACATTAAATATCAACGGAAGGTGCCAGAGAATCACACAGTGTAAATTTGGCAATTCAAATAAAAATTAAAAAAAAACAATTACGTAGTTTGAATTAAATTTCCAAAACCTTCACCGGTAACTTGGTTTAAAGTACTTCTTCTCTCGCGGACAACTTTCTTTTTTATGAAAGAAGCTAGTGTGGCCAGGTGTGGCAACGGGTTTGGTCTGGTCGGATAAAACACACACTTCCTACTTTTGCCTTTATACAATAAGGAAAGTGGACTGGATTTCCCCAACGATCCCGGTATTTTCAACTATGTCCCTTTCAGAAACAAAGTAATTAAGACAAAAATATATCTGATTTTGACCAATCCTGTAGGCGTACTGGTACATTTTAAAAACAACGATACATTTACAGTCATAGAATTTTGTCTTTTGTTTTGTAGACAATATGCTGAAATTTATTAAAATAAATTTAAAACTTAATACAACATCGTCGTTTTAAAGCTTTTTGGCGTTTGAAGTTTGAACAATATTTCCACCAAAATAGATAGAAGATTCATTACCAGAAGACCATGTTGCACGTTATCAACCAATGGGTAGCTCGTCAGTTGTTGCCTTAGTGACTAAAGCTTAGTGTACATTGGCTGATGTAGCATAACCTGTGTTTTAAATCTAAAATATGATATTTATTTCATTAAGAGCAATATAGAGTATGAGATTAAGTGGCTTGTGTGTTCAGCTACTTGATTTGTTGCACAAAGTGTATCCTAAAGCTATCAGCATAACATCCATTCTGCAACAACTGAACGGACATGCAAAAGCAGAAGTGAACAAGGTGGTTTTTGTTTTGTTGCATATCAAATTCCAATATTAAAATGAACAAATTTCCACAAATTCACTACACAGGCTTTATACAAAATGCTAAGGGAAATGTTGGTGTGCAGAAGTCCCACTAATCCACCACAATGGGCATTGTTACCTCATGGATTGCAACACACTACACCAATTTACTGCCACACAGGTGAAACTTTATACTGTATGCTGAAAAAGGTTGGGACCACTGTTTAATGCATTGCACAACACCTTGAAACTATGAGATTGGTCTCATAACTTGACTGCCTACGCTACTAATTCAACTTGTGACTCAACGGTACACTTGGACATGAATTAACGTTCATATTGAATAAATAAGCAGTTACTTATTACCCGTGCACCTCGACATTAATTAACACGTAATATTTAATGAATAAGTAGTTACTTAGAACCTGTTCCCTTCCCCACCAGCTGTACCTTCTGTACAATGCAGCAAAAACAGCAAATTGGGGGCAAAAGATTCATCGCTGACAGTTGGTTCAACAATTCATGATCCTAAAGGGTTGGTTAGTATTTTGCGAGCTCGCTTATTAAATTATTTTAACTATGGTCCTCCTCATGATTTATTTTTCATATGGGTCTTCTTATAAATTATTTTTAGCAGGGTTCCACTCTTAAATTTATTTTTGAGAAGAACATTTTAATCCACCGGGTTCAGGTAATGTCCGTTAATTGCCTTGCCCAACGACACATCCGACTAGTAAGCGACCAGATTTAAATCATCAACCCATAGGCTGAAATGCAACTCACTAAATCACCAAGCTATGTGGTGGGATGCTAAAAATGTGGTCACCCTAAGTTCGTATGGACAACCAAAGCAAACAAAATGTAACAATAATAGCTAAAACAGGGCCAGTTATTTTACTTTTGTTTTTAGACAAGACAGAAGGTATGAATTAGAGTTTAGTAAAGTGACCAAATGATAGTTTTAGAGCTAGTTTGATGAGACATAATTTACATAACTTGGTCATACTTCTTCAGTAACTACAAGTTGATCTAGCGCTAGATAAGTGTTGTGCGCAGGCACCTTTAGATAGTAACTCCATTTTGTGCTTGTTGGACAGAAATGCTATTTCTATTGTCAATGAATATGCCCAGTCGAAGCAGTTGGAAGTCAAGTTTGATGTTTCCACCACAGGACCCCCCCACGACCTGTGGTAAATATAGTGCCATGCATCTGTATAGTGCCACACATAGGACAGGATAGGATGTGCATGTTGCCGGATTAACATACTATGTAGTTTCAGCACAACCTTTACCATTGGTGAACAAGTGTTTCCAGCAGCTACAGGCAGAAATAAGAAAGAATCGAAATTAAGATCAGCTGAGTTTGTGTTGAGGGAATTGAAATTGGACAAACCGACTGGACCAATGTTTGAGGATGTACGTCACATATATTTATTCATGTTTCTCGCCATGAAACATCAATGGTCAAATACACAGCACATAATCACATAGGAAGATTACCTTGTCCCCACTATCAAAATTCCCTACCCATTACAGTATTTTGTGTATGATTTATATATTCCTTTAAAACCTATTAACTGGGTCCAGGCAATGTCCGCTTAGTGCCTTGCCCAGAGTCCAAAGACACTAAAGGCTAGCTACCAACACACTAACCTACCGAGCTATTCGGTCGCATGTGGTTGGTTAGGACAGGATATTCATGTTTATCCCCGTGAATGGGAAAACCAAGGGGGTTAACACACGGGTAATCGTCAGATCACCTCGCGCCCATCGTCGGGTTACCGGAGCTATTGCAGTGTGTTGTGTATGGTAGGCACGTTCCTTTAATTTGGTAGAACCCATTAATCCGCTGGCTTCAGGCAATGTCCGTTAAGTACCTTGCCCAAGGACACAACCGACTAGCTAGGACCAGTTTCGAAGCTACAACCCTTCGGTTGAAAGGCGACGCACTAAACCACTAGACTTTTTCTATCGAACACATTTCCACGCGATAACAGCAGAGTTCCCTCCACGATCGAATAACCACCCTCGCCCACCAATGTTGTTCCGATCTCGTTGATCGAACCATCGTTCTGGGGAGGCTGATATTCGCCGCTGTCATCATGAGTCAGCAGATATTGGATCAACCAATCACATGGAAGGTGGTCAGCTTCGGAACAGGTAACTTGTGACATCACAATTTCTAATTTGATAAGGAAAAGTAGAATTGCACGTATGTTTTATGAAATATTTGTATTTTTTTATTTTAATCATCATCAGTTTATTAAACTTTTGGTAATTTCCAAAATTATATCAATAAAACTCATTGGTTAACTATGAGCACTAAATTTTGAATTCCTGAAATCAAAAAGTTATTTGAATTACCTTATGCCCACCGTCAGGTTAATGGAGCTGTTGTAGTTTGATGTGTATGACTGACAGTCTCAGTCTGAGACGTTCCTGTAGTTTCGCATCCTGGCAGTGTCTAACTTACTACAAATGTTGGCAATTATGTAAGCATGCAGGGTAGGATAATAGGATAGGATATTCATGTTTATCCCCTCAAATGAGAAAACCAAGAGATCTAACACACAGGCAATCGTCAGTTTACCTCGCGGCTTGTGCCTACTGTCGGGTTGCCAAAGCTATTCCAGTGTGTTGTGTATGATTGACATGTTCCTTTACCTTAGTAGAATGCACTAATCCGCTGGGTTCAGGCAATGTTCCTTAGCTAGTGACCAGCTTCGAAGCTGCAACCCATTAGTCAAACGGTGAAATACTAAACTACCAGACTGACCGGTCTTCTCCCTCACACAGGCAACCGATGTGTAAGTGGGAATAATTTATGCATGACCGGCCACACTGTGCATGACTCCCATGCTGAGGTAGTGGCCAGGAGATCTCTGCTTCTGTATATCTACAAGTGGGTGACATTATATACAAGTGGGTGACATCATACAAGTGTGTGACATCATATACAAGTGGGTGACATCATATACAAGTGTGTGACATCATATACAAGTGGGTGACATCATATACAAGTGGGTGACGTCATATACAAGTGGGTGACATCATATACAAGTAGGTGACATCATATACAAGTGGGTGACATCATATACAAGTGGGTAACATCATATACAAGTAGGTGACATCATACAAGTGGGTGACATCATACAAGTGGGTGACATCATACAAGTGGGTGACATCATATACAAGTGTGTGACATCATATACAAGTGGGTGACATGATATACAAGTGGGTGACATCATATACAAGTGGGTGACATCATACAAGTGGGTGACATCATACAAGTGGGTGACATCATATACAAGTGGGTGACATCATACAAGTGGGTGACATCATATACAAGTGGGTGACGTCATATACAAGTGGGTGACATCATATACAAGTAGGTGACATCATATACAAGTGGGTGACATCATATACAAGTGGGTAACATCATATACAAGTAGGTGACATCATACAAGTGGGTGACATCATACAAGTGGGTGACATCATACAAGTGGGTGACATCATATACAAGTGTGTGACATCATATACAAGTGGGTGACATCATATACAAGTGGGTGACATCATATACAAGTGGGTGACATCATATACAAGTGGGTGACATCATACAAGTGGGTGACATCATATACAAGTGGGTGACATCATACAAGTGGGTGACATCATACAAGTGGGTGACATCATATACAAGTGGGTGACATCATACAAGTGGGTGACATCATATACAAGTAGGTGACATCATATACAAGTGGGTGACATCATATACAAGTGGGTAACATCATATACGAGTAGGTGACATCATACAAGTGGGTGACATCATACAAGTGGGTGACATCATACAAGTGGGTGACATCATATACAAGTGGGTGACATCATATACAAGTGGGTGACATCATACAAGTGGGTGATATCATATACAAGTGGGTGACATCATACAAGTGGGTGACATCATATACAAGTGGGTGACATCATATACAAGTGGGTGACATCATACAAGTGGGTGACATCATATACAAGTGGGTGACATCATACAAGTGGGTGACATCATATACAAGTGGGTGACATCATATACAAGTGGGTGACATCATATGCAAGTGGGTGACATCATATACAAGTGGGTGACATCATACAAGTGGGTGACATCATACAAGTGTGTGACATCATATAAGTGGGTGACATCATACAAGTGGGTGACATCATACAAGTGGGTGACATCATACAAGTGTGTGACATCATATAAGTGGGTGACATCATACAAGTGGGTGACGTCATATACAAGTGGGTGACATCATACAAGTGTGTGACATCATATAAGTAGGTGACATCATACAAGTGGGTGACGTCATA
>CH002142.1:209055-230579 GCA_000149265.1 Ciona savignyi | reverse complement strand
CGGAGCTATTGCTGTGTGTTGTATATGATACATTTGTTAATAAGATAGAAGAAACAGGAAAAGACGACAAAAAGAGTGTGGATAAAACACAGGTATTTCATCATCGCATGTGTTTCAGGGATCTCTCCTAACCCAGTTGATTGACCCCTTATATTTTGATTCCATCACCCTGGGTCGACTGTACCACCCCGGGCATGCCACACGGGCACTTTGCTGCAGGCTGGAGAGGGCTTTGGGGGATTACCCTTGTGGAAGGGTACTTGGGGAGTTCACTATGCATCATCCCAAGGTGAGGTTGGATATTCTTGTTCGTCCATGTGTATGGAAATATGAAACACAATCGTCAGATCACCTTGTGCTCACCGTCGGGTTACCAGAGCTATTGCAGTGTGTGTATGATTTACACGTTCCGTCAATTCAGTAGAACCCATTAATCCGCTGGGTTCATGCAATGTCCGTAAAGTGCCTTGCCCAATGACAAATCGACTAGCTAGCGACCAATTTTAAACCTACAATCTTTCGGTTGAAAGGCGACGCACAAAACCACCATTCGGGAAATATCGGGGAAAAAATGTTTAAAAAAACAGGATTGTAGAATACACTGATAGTTTATAGCACTTCCTGACACTAGATGTCGCCACAGATCGGGACGCATAGTCGGGTTGAACCAGGAAGGGAAACCGGAAAGTTGAAAAGTCGAGAGTTCAGTTTAAACTGGTCGCTAGATGGTGGTAGAGCGGAGGTCATTGACGGAACACGTGGTCGATCTGGTGTGACGTCACGAATTTGCAAATCAAACCTCTACGACTTGTTTAAACAGGTGACTTGGGGTCGTGCCTTACTGACTAGATTTGGAGGGTTAGTGTGTCGCCTTTCGGTTAATAAGGTTGCAGGTTCGAAACTGGTCGCTAACTAGTTGACTGTGTACTTGGTCAAGGCACTTAACAGACATTGCATGAACCCAGTGAATGCTCTGCCAAACCTGAGGAAAAAGCTCAATCATACACATCACATTGCAATAGCTGTGGTAACGTGACATTGAGCACGAATTATCCGGTAACGTTGAATAAGTATTCCAATGTGGATTCACCCACACGCCAGGATATACCGGCACATTCATCCCATCAAGTAAAGTGTGCGTGTGTAACAAAATACTTAGCGTGACCGATTCATAGACCGGTTCCTATGATTTAACTGATTTTATTTGCGTCAATTTTGCACGAGGCGAAAAACAAGTACAATGTGGCATAGCCACTACAAAGTAGATTCAAAAACACGGCCTCCTGCTGCACGGGGTGATATATGGTATTATAGTATTGTAGATTTGCTCCAGCAACCGCCGACTTGTAGGTGTTAGTTGGTCGACGTTGAAACGATAATGAACGATAAAAACCTTTATTCGCTCACAGCTGAGTGACGTGAAATACTCCAGCTACAGAGAAGCCAAACTCGCAAGCTGCGGGTACCAGCGAGCAAAGCACCACATGGTGGGGTCGCTGAGCAAAGCTGGATATGGGATGTGGGCGGGGTTGCCTGATGAAGTGGATGAATTTGCATGAGGGGGAAATGTTGTCGATATTATTCAGTTGTTGTGTTATTCTTGTCGCTTTATATTCCTGTTGCTATATTGAATACATTACATACAGCTCATGTGATCTGTGTGTGGTTTGGATGCGTTATCTTCATAATGCTAATTGAAATAAGCATCAGAGTAGTTCTAGACTGGTGTATTTTAATGTTAATAAGCTTATAAGCTTAAGGCTAATTATTCGTGAGATAGGCGTTTAATGGGTCTTAATTTACAGGTTTCAGGCGATTTCTGTTAATTGCAATGACGCAACCAATTAGAAATCGACCAGTTTCGAATCTATAACGCTTGTAGTGATAGGCAAAGCACTAACCCACCAAGCTATTATTTATGCTATTTAAGTCCATTGGGATCCGATAGTTTCTCCAAAATAACTTTGCATGTAGAACAGTATCCATATAATATCATTAACCTTCGTTTTCGTACCCACGGGAATAAAAGTTACAAACATGTTTTACCCATCTGGGGTTAATAAACGTACGTTTACCGCATGGTGCACTGGAATATAGATTTTAATTATTGGAGCGATATGCATAACAAAATGTGGTATTGTGACCAATCAGTCGCGTATTCGGGAATTAAGTAAAAACAAAGAAACGACGATTGGATTGATTGGTTGATACGAATGGAATGAGCTCATAAATAGGTATTTGGTTTGATTTGCAAACGATACTGATATTTGAGGAAATGAATAACAATGTTAAATGCCCAACGTTTAAGGGACATTGCTTGAACCTAATGGATTAATGGGTTCTACTGTATTAAAATAACGTGTGAATCATACACAACACACTGTAATAGCTCTGGTAACCCGACGGTGGGCGCGAGGTGATCTGACGATTGCCCGTGTGATAACGTCTCTTGCGTTCCCCACAATAATAAAACATTAATATCATAAGACATCAATTTTCTGTTACAATAGCGTATAAATGTATTCAATCTTCGCGTAAAAACCAGCTGTCTTTTGTATAGTGCATATAACTTTGCACCAGCCTTCTATAATGGTCCATAAACATTACCGCATTTGTCCAATGCAGTGCGCAACCTTTTTACACTCGAAGCACATTTAGAAACTTACTAAATTTGACGGCACATTGTAATTACAATTGTACAATGGAAGGTCTTCTAGCAAGCTTTATACATTTGATACTATATTGGCAAAGTGTTTGATAGCCGTAATATTCAAATTTGCAAAAACTAAAAACCTTTTTATTTGGTAAAAACTTTTAAAAAATTATTATTATTTTCCCCGGCACACCTAGCAATGTCTTTAGGCGCAGCATACTGGTGCGAAGACCTGGTATAATGTGTAGTATGTGGTTCTACCTGTTGATAGCATAAACGCGAGTTAACGCGACCAAACGGGACATTGGTTCGACCCTTAACTTTCACTTTATCTCCGAGCCTGTTCTACACTTTAGAATGAATGATAAATCGGTTAAAAACAGCGGCAATAGTATTGTGTTAGAGTGGTCCATAAACTTTCAACAGGAATATCGAAACAGCTACGACAAAACTACCAGCAGGCGACAGGTTGTTTATATATTTGTCGGTGTCATTTTGATTAAGCAACAAAATTTTTGCAAATCGTCATTTTTAGTTCCGAGTTTTTTTTTTATAAGTGGTCATGTTGCGTGTTTTTATAGTGAAAACAAAAAAATAAACTGAACTAAACTCCACTAATCGTAATGTATTACAAGCACAGATGTTTAAGTTCTTTAATAACTGTCTTTAATGTAAACAAACAGGCGCGAGATGTAACCCATAATTACAACAGTCATACACTGTATAGGAAATACAATTTACTTTCTATTCTGCGTATATTAACCATAGTAGCGTACGGCTCTATACAAGAGCGGATATTTGTCTGTCATCAGTTTGGACCGAGTTTATCATTTCATCTTTTCAAGGAAAGCGGTGAAATATTAAGTTTTTGTGTTTTGCTTTTATTTTTGGAAACCCACTGCGACCACTTACTTTATTACATGAATGTGGAATCGCCAGTCACTTTATTTTTATCGGATGTCAATTTACTAATTGTACGGTTATTTTCAGGTCTGTTTTAATAGTAAGTAAGGTGTATAGATCGGTTGCGCCAACAGTCCGACCACACACCGCAGATAAAGTATAGGACAACAACACAATAATAATAAAAGAAACAAAAACTTTTAAAATATTTAAACAACGCTTAACCCAATAAATACGTCACGATTTTTTTAAGCCCCACATATATTAGTTTTTAAAATAAACTAAACTAAATAACATATATTGCCCTTACTATCCACATATAGGCTAATTTGTAAGGATTATTGAATTGAATCTCTACCGCCACCTATATAATTCCCTCAACTTTCGACTGAACCCATATTATCACGCGTGGTCAGGGGGGTCTTTGATCGCTTAACCCCCCCCCCCCCCGTAGTTTGGAAGATGATTTCAATTTCCTTGTCCAATCACCATCCGATGATTAATACAATTATTGCGTCATATAGCATGGAATCGTCATATACCAAGGAATTTCCCCTGACCTTAATATAATTAAAAAATCAAATTTTTCGTTATTTTCACTCCATTTCATTGACAATTCGTAACATATCGTTGAGACCATTATTATTATTTTAATCTTAATATTATTTTAACAATTTTACAAAATCAGTTGTCATTTAGAACTAAATCAAAGTTCATATAACTGATAAACATAATTAGGAATGGTATTATGACGTAATAGTTCGAACTCTGATAAACAATATGCGGAGAACGGCCATTTTGTTTTATCATTTCATTTGAGTGGTTTCTTCCATTAATTAGGTGCATAGTTCGTAATATATTCCGGATCTATAATTATCCTGCGCATTATATTAAACCTAGATCACGAAAATGGATAGTTAGTCGTGTTTCCCCGGTAAGTAAGCAAGTCGTGTTAACGCAGTCGTTTTGTTTGTATTGCGACTAGATTGTTGTTTTTGTCGCTGGGTGACGCGCTGTATCAATCCCACCAGTTGATGCTTTATACCAACAAACCAAGCTCGATTGCTCGAGTATTTTGCGAAGTTTAATCAGCGATTATATCCCGACCCAACATTCTGTTACGTCACACTCGCAGGATAGTGACGTAACAATCCAACGAACTCGGCCGAAATGTCGCGAAGTTCGGAAAGTTGCGACGTTTGAAGAACCCCATTATGACAGAACAGAGGGCAGCTGTGACACGCACGACAGCTCGGACATGGAGTCGATGGATCGCTTGTAAGATGACCCAACTTGAAACGCAGGGTCACTACTGCAAGACCCTTTGATACTTTACGTAATACGATTTTGTTACTTTTAAGCGCATTTCGACCAAGGGAAATTGACCATAGAGATAAAACTTTGTTTCCATTCATTTAACTCATACAAGCGCTAAATATAAATATAACTTTCACTTGTTTACCTTACCCCGTGTATCGTCTGCCTAATCATAGCTTGAATGGATGTTATTTGGGTATTGTATTCATAACTAGAAATATACATCAATAGTCGGATGTACACACAGGGCTACCTAACCCTCTTAAACTTGTTTCTTAATATTATTTAAAACTCAATTTTTGTTTTGAAAATTTCCACGTTTATTTATATCGCTTAAACATAGAAATGAATAAAATAATTAGTACCGACTGCTCAACTTATATCTCGGCATACTTTGTACGGAAGAGGCAATAAAACAAAATGGCCGCCATATTGACAATACATTCTATAGAGATAATAATAGTACGTCGCCATTTCATTGTTGGTGATACTCGCATAGTCTTGGATATATCCCACCAATATTCCACTCATCGGGAACGACGTTAAATCGTGTGGATGTATTTCTCAAAACTACCGTAGTTGGCGCGTCTGTAGTTATTCGCTGGGAAAGTGGAGAAATGTGTGGAAGGCTGCAACACCGCAAACTCATTCGGTAAGTTGGTCGGATTCGTCATCTCATTGTGGTGGACTTGATTCGAGAATGCTCCATGGTAACCTGGTTTGATGGATAGCGGCGCTAAGCGTTGGTGGTTGGATGGGGTACCGTACGGACTGATAGCTCCTGGGTTCGATGCGTAGCAGCTGCTTACTGGTGTGGCGGGCGATCCACATTGAAGGGCGTATGGCGCGATGCCTGTGGCTGGAGATATCGCTTCGTTGTTGTAGGAAATATTGGAAGCCATCGGTCCATACAAAGCGGTGTGTGGGCTTATCACAGGGGGGTTGCTGGTTGGACTGCTTGCCTGGAAACCTCGGTCAACCGACAACGTCGATGTTTCTCGGTCTAAAACGTGGTTGTCGGTGTCTCGTGTAATGTGTCGGAGCGGCTCGGGAAAGATGGAGCCACCGATGCCCGACGAGATCGTATCAGCAGGTCGTATTGGGTGGCCGATGATATTCTCAATGCTAAACATTCTTGGGTTGGCGGCGCCGGGAGAGACTGGTATCGGGGCGCCGTAGTGCGGTATCATCTGATGGGTGGCACTGGAGTGCATTATTGGCTGTAAATAACCGCCCGACACCACGCTAGGCTGACCATAATAATTATTGGTCGAAGTGTGCTGACCACTATATTGCTTGAGTGCGTTGGTGGGGGTGAAAGCGCTCTGATCGTGCATGTAGGAATTAAGGAACGCCTTCTCCGTGTCGGATCTCTTAAATCTCTTTCTGCGCCGAAGAAACGACCCGTTGTCGAACATATCTTCAGCGGCTGGATCAAGCGTCCAGTAATTACCTTTCCCCGGCTTTCCTGGTTCTCTCGGCAATTTGATGAAACAGTCGTTCAGCGTAAGATTGTGTCGGATGGAATTCTGCCACTTTTTGTTCTGTTCCCTGTAAAACGGGAATCTCTCCATGATGAATTTGTAAATATGACCCAATGTTAATTTTCGTTCCGGCGAGCTTGCGATGGCCATGGATATGAGCGCGATGTAGCTGTATGGGGGTTTCCCCCTTTGTATCGGTCGTTTGCGCCGCCGCCCGGAACTGGTTGTGGTGACCAGGTCGGATTCGACCGGGGTCTTTGACGTCACTTCCTCTGTTTTACTTTCCTCCGAGTTTTCAGTTTCGTCCATACTCGTGACGTCATCAGCGTTCGATTCGGCTAAATTCGCACCTACGTCACTGGTATTTTGTGACGTTTCATTATCGATATCCAATAAATTGTGGGAAGGGGGTTGGTGTGGGGGGCTGGGGGTTATCTCGTTGTACCTTCCACTATCTGTGTGGGGTAGGCGGTCGTACTGAGGTGTGCACTCCATATCCGCCCTCCCAGCGCGGTCGCGAGCCGGTTGGAACATGTGGTTGTCCTCATTCTGACTTGTATGGTGGTAATAGTGGCGATCCACGTAGCTATGTGGGTTGGAATGGTTGAAGTGAACGCCGGGCGGGAACGAGTAGTCGTAGCGGGGAAATGAGGTGAAAGTTCCCGCGGATTGCTCGTGCTGCTCCCGACCATTTCCCACTGGGTGCGACAGGTCGCTGCGGTGGCCGCCGTGGATCTATGATGTCATAATATAGTTTAAATCAACAATATATTATATAATATTTAGAAAAGTTATAAAATATTTATTTTATTTAACCCAATTACTACATATAAAGTGGAAACATTACATATATATCCCAGGGCCCCATAGTTATATGTTTTAACACAAAGTAATAGAGTCTAAAAGAATTTCCGACGCAGAAAAAAATGTTTAAAAAAAACGAATTTATATTTATTTTTTAATTTTATTTATCCGGGCTAAGTTTCGAAGCCACGATGCGCTTAATTCTAAGACCGTTTTTTTGTATAAAATTGGAATATGTATCGGTCGCGTTATCAATTCGGCCGCACGACATATTTATTTTATAAAAAAAATTATAAATCTGTTCTTTTTACTCCAGTAAGGAAATAAATTTGAACTTTTACAAAATGATATTTTAAAATTATATTAAAAGCGATAAATATATTGAAACAAATACTCAAACGAGCCAGTAGTGAATATATACACGCCTTGTGAGTATATTAACCACAAACCGGTATTTATCTTATTATTATGTGTATTGTAGTAGAACACATACCTCAGCATACTTTATTTAAGTAAGTTAATAACGTGTTAATACAGTTATACATGAATAAGGGTTAACAGTTTTATTACTAATGTGGATTATATGCAATTTTAACTTAATATTTAGAGCCGAAAGATTTTGGAGTATCAAAATCAGCCCCTTTCTTTTTAAGCGGGTTGGATTTCACGCTATTTACCAACTATTGTTCATTCTAAACCCGTGGTTAAAGTGCAAACAAAGTGAAAACACTGTGATAACAAAGAAATTCCATTTATTTCATAAGAAGCTTGCCTTACCACCTTAGGTAAGGACTTACCATTCGTATCCTATCCCATGTTAAGTTAATAAGACCACTTTTTATTCAGCATTATGTATTACATTCAAATTTTATTTAACTTTATGTATTTCATTAAAACTTCATTAAGCATTATGTATTTTTAACTTTAAGCTTTATTTCGTAGATGGTTTGTCATAAACGTATTGTTTTGGGTGGGCCAGTTAAATTTACAAGTTTAAACAGAAGTAGACAGCAAAACAACTAAATAAAACTGAATAAAACAAGTTAAATTTGCATTTAAATAGAACTTGACTTTTGGTAGAATAGTTAAACTGTTTTTCTTGTTGTTATTACTACTGTTATATGTACCAGTAAAAGATTTATGTTTGTTTCACTATATACTGTAAACAGTTTAGCAATGCATAAGCCTTATAATCATCAAAGGTTATTTTGTCGTGCTTGTCTTACCTTCACGACTTTTTATTTATATCATCTGCCGATATTACAGTGCGTTTGAAGTATTTTCTTTTTAGGTATTATAAGTTCATAAAGATAGTTATAATTATGGATATGGTTTGGGTATTTAAATGGAACCAGAAACATAGTATTTTTAATAATTTGTTTTTATCATGAATATAGAAAGTAATCATGGTTTGGTGGTCCAATTACTGGAGGGTAGGGGATGGATTTTCAATAAGGGGAAACTAGGGAAAAACAGGGTGCCAGGGGGATAGGTTAGTGATTTGTCCTTCAATTGAAAAGTTTCATCATTAAAACTTGTCTTCAGCTAGTCCTACTAATAGGCAAGGTATTCAGTGGAAATCCCCTTCACCCAGTGGATTATTGGGTTCTAGTAAAACTAAAGGAAAGTTTTAATCATACACAGCCAGTTGTGTCCTTGGGCAAGGCACTGTACGGATATTGGCTGAACCCAGCGGATTATTAGGTTATGCTAAATTAAAGATACATGTAAATCATACACAACACACTGCAACATTTCCAGCAACCAGACGGTGGGCGCAAGGTGATCTGATGATTGCCCGTATGGTAACGCCTTTTGTGTTTATCCATTCACGGGGATAAACACATAAATATCCTATAACTAACGGGGGTAATTGGATGAGGTATTGGGTATACTGTAGCTCATTTTTACACATTATGGTACAAGATAACATGCTCATTTATAGTGTCGCGCAGTGTTGTACCATACACCCTTACCACACATAACAAATAATGACGGCTAATTTAGCAGTACAGTATATAAAAACTTAAAATTCTTCTTCTGTAACACTCAACACACTGTAATATTGCTAACCCCGAGCCCCATGTTATATTTGGACGAAGCACAAAGAATTAAAAGCAACCAATATACAACATTGTGCTCTTTTTTCATTCCACGCTTATACAATTTCGGTTATTAACTTGGACAAAATAACTTTTTTGTAGTGAAAGGGGTTGGAATGTTACAAATAATCAAACTATAACGATGTGTTATGCTGGCCGTATATTTATGCCGTTTAAGTATTCTAATGCGATTGTAAATAGTAAAAAAGGAAAAGCGATCGTATCAATTTGTTTTCATTATACTCGGTCAATGTAGGACATGAAAGCTTAAATTTGATACATTATACCCGACATTTATTTACCACACGAAGTCGTATTAGCGTAAATTTAAACGAATTATTTCTTTATTTCCCCCTCAGTAGAAATAAGTTAGAACTTGTTGTAAAATTTAACTATTCTACATTTTAAGTATTTATTAATCGACCAAAGTTATTTTTAAATTTCATTTTTCAATATGTCTTAACTGAGCTATAGTACATTATGCGTTGTAGTCAACAATAAAGGGATAATATATATAATCTAGTTGTAGAAAATAATATTATTGATCTACAACGAAACAATATCAGTCTTATAACACACAGGTTTGTGTACAGTCAGTCGAAGCATTCACAAGAAACAAAAGTCGTCCCATTTCCCGAAGTGAGACCAATTACCTCACTGACGCCATTTTAATTTCCGCAATAACCTTGGCGGAACGCGCTTGTCGTATTGCCATCATTTAATGAATAATATCCGCAATACTATAGCAACCCTACTATTCTAGCTCGTACCATATATTCAGTTTATTCTTAAACTAATTGTTTGTAATATAACGGATTTTTAGCAATTATGACGCACCTTGTTACGTCATTTCATCCGACGTTTACGATTTCGACCTTGTTATGACGTAAACAATAAGGCGTCAGTAACTAATATTCGAAATCACGATTATGATCCTGTGTAGGGCGCTTAATATCGTGATATCGACCGAGTTTAATTAAATACCTGAGCATAACAAGCAACGGAACGTCGTTAAAAAGCACATCGTACTACAATAGACACCCTGACGGTGGATAGGGGGTATTACGAAGATTTTAAACATTATAACAACCTAGATTCTGTAATGTTTGCGGTAAACATACGTGCTGAAGGAGCCACTAAGGACATAAACATAATATCACCACACAGTTCTTTACCTCGTGGTGGTATGTAAGCATATTCGGAAGATGAATTGAAACAAACTAATACCAGAATGCTACAGCTGAAAGAAAATATATATCTGTATTATAACAACTCGTCCTAACAAACTTTTGACCGAAATACGCCAAATATCCGACTTTAATATGATTCTCCGCCATTTTGATGGAGAATTTACGCGAAGGTTTCGTAAAATCGACAAACAGATTTTCCTCTCGACTTTCTAACAATTCTCGTGGTATTTTTACACTTTTTTTCTAAACTTTCAAAACCACTTTTATCTAATTTACAAAACTGGCATTATGTCGAAGTACCGCACCGATGGATTTATACCGAATTCGACTTGGTGGACCCGCACAATGGTTCCGTTGCGCTTCGTTGACAGTGTTACGTTTTCCCGTTCTTCGCGAAAACTCTTGAGTTAATTTACATGGTTTTGCACAAAATAGAAACTGATCGAGTTTGGCGTTCATAACAGGATTTTAAATTAAATAATTTGCATTGCGACTGTGGTTCGTCCTAAATTGAATTCAAAGTTTAAATGATGAGAATAGGCGGATTATTACCTGGTTGTTTTCCATGCTTGGTTTGGGACTTGCGTCGGAGGATCCATCTACAAGTTGACGACTTTTGGCTTCATCACCCGGACTCGGTGTGAGAATAAGAGGAGGAAGGGAAATACCCGGCAACGTAGCTGGACCCTCGTGTTCAGGCGCTTCAACGCGGTTCCTGCAGGTGATTTCTTCCACATTGAAAGTGGGGCAAGCCCGTGTGTCGCCCCCGCGGGTGTTGAACTGCTCGGCCAGGTTTGGGGGTCGGAACAAACCGAATTCATCCATAGATTCCACTGTTGTGTCCCGGGTATAATTGTAGCTCGGCTGCGCGTATGTGAGCGGTTGGTACGAGCTCATGCAACTCGAAGTCACTTCCGGATAGACGTTGAAGATTTGACTTGCATTAAACGAACCATGATTGGCGTCTGATGGTCGCTTTCCATCCAAATGTAATAGATTCCTGAACCCACCCCCTCCCGGTGAATGGGGGTCGGTTGAACCTCGTTTCGTGACGTCACCGACCTCTGAAAGCTCCAGCAACTTGTTTGAATGGTTCGAATCACCATAGTTGTAAGAACAACCTGCTGGGTGGAACACGAAATAGGGATTATTGAGTTTTGAAATTGGAAATTAAACTCACTGTTAGGGTATTCGGAGGCCGAATCGTAGAATTTGTCTTGAACCACCGTTTTCCCATCCGCCGCCGACGAGAACATGGAACTTGAATTAATCCCTGATCCGTCGGTCGCTGAACTTGTTTCAATTCCCCCACCGAGTAACATCGGGACAACAGACGCAATAGCCATTCAATTCGGGAATTATTCGCTAAAAAAATTAATTTAAATAAAAATAAATAAAACCTTAAAATGGTTAGATTTTCTCGCGGTCAAAATGGAAGTTAGCATGACTAGTGATTCTGGCCGATCAGCTACCTGACTTAAATTGAATCCGACATTTCACACACTCTGATTATTTAATGTCCCTGCGCCCCTGGTGGCAGCTATTAAGAGGGTGCTTGAGCGATTTTTGTTTTCATTGGAGCCGCCCTCCGATACAGAGCGCAACCACATTTATCAGATTGATGCAGCCAACTTTTCAATTTCTCAACGAATTCCTTTAAAACAACGGTCAGTGCCGCTCCCCTGCCGACTACGCTACCGATTCCAACGGAATCTATTTTAAAGTGATGATTCTACCTGAAATACTGATGCGTTATGGCGAAATGTAAGGATTGAATCGCTGGAAGAATCGACTTCGAAACGACCCCCGATCTTCAACATTTTATCGACGTTGCTCTATTGTTACGTCGACAATACAATTGTTTGTTAACCGCATTAAGCGAACGACGTCTCGAAAATATTATCCGCTGAAAAAGCGATTCCCGATGTTCTGACATTTCATTGTGGAGCCTAGCGACCGTTACTAAGCCTTACAACCCAACCGAGATATTATTGAAATTTGATTTTTTTATTGTTAACATGATTTGGAAAATCCGCCGGTTTCTCGAGCAGAATGATGATTTAAAATGGGTTTCGCTCGACTACTGCCCGTCGAGTGTGGGAACTAATTTGAAAATAGTTTTGTAAATACTTTAAACTGGCGACTTAATGTAAATCGAGCGCACGTGCGGCTAATCCGGACAAGGCTCTGTGCAAATACATGGGGCGGTGTTCTCTCTTGAAACTCTTCTCGCTTGGATTGTTATCTCACACAGCAAGCGAGTACCACCACCACTCAAACATGGCCTGTGCAAACCGGGACGAGGTTTGAATCGAATCTACAAGTTCTTGTGCCACATACATGGCCAGCAACGTTCTACGGTTTCCTTTTCACTGTCAGAATGGAAATGAAACATTCCTTCGGAGAATGAACGTGAAATCGAATACTACGGACCCAACATAACTTTATGAAAGGAACAAAACACGAAATATATAATTCAAACACGTAATTCGGTAATTCTTGTATTTTACCTCGATTACAGCAAAATATAAAAACATTGTAGAATTTTCTCACGATAAAAGCAGATAAAAATATCAAAACAAATTTCATAAAAACAACATTTCTGCTACCAAAATAGAAATATTGCAATAAAATAGTACGATTGCATAACATTGTGTATGTTCTAAAAAGATACATCATTGACTAAGAAATATAAATATCATCTAAAATAAATAGAAACATCAAGCTAAACGTCATGGTATTTAATAGTGTTGTGCGAAGAAGAAAAGTTGTTTTGCGTCGCATCGCTGACGTGGTGTGTAGGTAGTATCGGGCGGGGTGTCTTCATTTGGTCCAATTTCGCCTGGAAATTATGATTCACATGGTTAGTTTGAAGCGATTATACCTGGCGTGGACTTTCTTATAACTCAATGACCAATTATAATCGAGAGTATCTCTAATTGAATGAATTGGAGTGGAGTTGAGAGCACTTATTATGAGGGTGATATATAACGGGCCGATCGTACCGGTCCATGCGCGCAGGGAAATCCATTCGAAGCAGGAATTCGTTAATACCGATAAAGTGGGGAGCGCGATAACGCTATTGTGCGATGGATCGTCGGTCCGACGCTGTCGCCGCTGGGTCTGGGGCCGAAGAGCGCAGTGAAAGATTAACTTCTGTTATCGATATCTTTTGATCGCATTATTTCGATACTTCATATTTGCGAGCCGCCCCATCTTAAACCATGGACGCTGAGTTAATGTGCTGGGAATCATAGATCGCGTCGCGTTCGACCACACGCATGGGACGTATGAGTCGGATATCGCGACATGATTGGATTAAATCGGCCGTGGAGTCAAGTGGTTGTTCCCACAGCCAGCGCGGGGTAATACGTCATAATATTACTCGTTACGTCATACACAGTGATAAGTCATCTTCCGCGTGAATATTCGGCGACAATAACCCGAGGTCGGGCGGTTCCATTAGCCGACTTGCTAAACCAGCAACCACGCATGAATGCGCGAGGTATAACAAGCCAGGGCGTCAATAGCCGAGCATTAATTCCTTGTACTTGCCTAGGTACACACAGCAGATACAACATGTTTATACAACCATTCCCGGGGTGCGAAGCTATAACAGGTGGCAGCGGGAACTTTCAGCGGCCGAAGTCGCTCAAGCCGAACCGCGTCATGATATTAGGGGAAGCGGAGGCAAAATAGATCGGGAATTGAAATAGGTCAAGTGGGAGGGGTGTTGACAGCGGTGGTTGGTGGTGGGCTGGATTGGTCGGGGGTTGGACCAGGTCGGAATGTAAAGTCGAAATCATCAAATCGGAGGCTTCCGTTCGACATCTGCGTCTCCCGACTACGCGCATGCTGATTGACACGCTATTATGACGTCATAACACGGTTTGATTATGAATAAACATGCCAACAATGGCCCGACATCTGCTGATTGTGAGCTAATATTCGTGTTTATTTTTATTCGCGGCGATCGAGCGACGTGAGATTATCAGTCGATGATGGTTGTGTCCATCGTGCCCGAAGTGAGGTCGCGATTTGTAACATTACGCGGAGTGTGTAAAGTCTATTCCGGGTCAGCGGGAATTAAAGCTTCGACGGTTACCCTAGGACGCTGTTGTTTGCTTAGTTGCTCTGTGTAAACTGTGAGGCGCGGGAGTAAATTCCCTGTCTTGTGCCACGCGTGCTTGTTTGTACTGTGGGGGAATCCCCGGTTACTGCAAGCTCGGAGCGGAATTTGCGTGAATTGGATGGATTCGTTGGGTGGGGGCGATGGGGCTGGGAACAGGAAATCAAACAGCGGAGGGAACGAGTGGCTCGGCGAAGCGGAACAGCGATTAGCCGGGCTACCGATGGATTGCTTCGCTCAATGCTTCCAAGTTATTCAGAGCAGCCTCGAAGAGCAATGTGCCAGGATATTAGCAGTGCGTTAGTACTGAGCAGAACGATATTGCGGGTCGGAGGTTATCTGCTGATCTCCAAGCCTGGATCATGTGACCTTATCAACAGCACGACTTCCAACGAACGTTTCGAACATGGGGGGCTATTTTCACGCGTATTCGTTACACGTTTTGAACGTTCAAATCGATGAAACGGCGGCCACGAAGCGAGGGGCTGCTGTATGAATGGACGGCGGGATTAGTGGGTCTGCCTGTACGAGGGCTACTTAAAATAACTGCATGGCAAATCAGAGGGAAGGATAGATCTGTAGCTGCGGGAACTTTCAACGACGTTCACTGCTTTGAACCGGGGTTGGAGGGTGAAATAAGATCAGGGGAGAAAGACAGGCGCTCGACGAGTCCATTAGCTCATCTAGGGTTGCGGTGGGTTGATACCGGTGGGCGGGCGTCGTAATATCGGACATGAGGCATAGACGACTAATCTGGGGTATTTAACCTTCGGACAACTGGTATATGGTGAATAATTGCTCGACCGACGGTCATTTCTATCCCACAAATACCACCCACACTTACGTATATTATACCAACCATATACAACCACCGCATACGTAGCACCACCTGTCGATGTGACGTCACGGATTGATGGAATCCACCCCGTGTAGGGCCAACCCACTTTTTTATCCCCAATATACCCCTCCATTAAACCCTCCTTTCACCGCATCTATGTTTGTTCTATTTATAGATTTTCTAGAAAAATGATCTCTATGTGGTTACGCATGGGGTAATCCCCTACAAGACTAGTGGACGACTAATAAACAAATAATTTAATAAATTGCGACATCTAGCTGATATTAAACGCACAAGGAGGTATGTAGCATATGGTGGGGACGACGCAAAGCAATATTAGTGTTTTATTATCGACGTGTTATTGTCTGATTCGGGTGACAAATTAAATTAAATCGTCGTTTATTTTCGTAAAATTTCTAATAAATTTATCATTGGGTTAAATTGAGTTGAAGCGAAAGGCAGAGAGGATGAAACGTGATTTAGCGAAAATAGCGGTTTATTTCACGGCGAATATCTTGATCAAGTGACAACGCATTTTCGGTTTTGCCCGTGTGGTGGCGCGTTGTATTTGCTCTCCATTAGCTTAATACATTGTAGGTGTGTATATTAATGTGTTACTTATCCTTTATCGGAAATTTTTCGGGAGTCATATTTTATTGCCGCGAAAAAAGATTATGAATATTATTAAAGGGGAACTGAAGTCAATTTTAAGAATATCTTAATAAATGGAAAAAAATACGCTGATTTCAAAAATCAAATCAGTTTCTTCCAATATTTTTTTGTTAAAAAGTTATGAGCAGATATGCATTTTATTTTATGTTAGGGGATTTCCCGTATTACGTCATTGACGTTGTTGATATTTCCTGCCTATATGCGTTGTATACAATCATGTGCCAGTTTAGAGGTGAATTAGTAACAGAAGCGCCTGCAGGAGCGTTGTATTTTCGTTTTTTTTTATGGAGACTTAGCATAACACTTGTCATATAGCCTTACTGAACCAATGTACATGGGGACAGCTTACTTTAAGCGCGGTCATTAAGGTATGCACGGTCATGGACCTAAGCTGAATGCTGAGGTATATAGGTCTCGTATTTAAATGACTTCAGAATAATAAGTCTTAGCAATTTATATCATAAATCATAAAAGTAAAGAGAGAACAAGAAAACTAAAACAGAATGCATTAAACTGGTAACTGCCAGCAATTTATAGAAATAAACCAGCCATCAAGCAAAGGCTAGACTATGCGGTGGGAAAAGCCTATTTCTTTCATGGTTTACCTTGGCTATTTGTATATTGTTTTGCTGTTGTGTATGTTGTGCATTTAATATCTGCTGTTATTAAAACTGAGCATTAGCCTACTGGTTGAGAATACCACTTATTGCATAAACCAGTTAATCCACAGTAGCCGATGTGTAGTCCGACAATAAGTACACAGCAAGAACTCAGATACGTAAGTGAAGAATATATATAATAGATCTCTACTTAACTACTCAAATAAGTTAATAAGAATATACCACTTTTCCAATTTAGTTCTTTTTATTAGATATTGTAAAATGCCTTAAGTTAAGCCACTGAGAAGGAAGGAAGAGTGATTGGAGCATATTGTTTTGCTCCGGGATGTACAAATTCCTATTACAGCACACGAAATTCCAATCCACCTGTGCTGTTTCATCGATTTCCTCACAACGACAAAAAAACGGATGAAGCAATGAATACAACAATGCAAGCGTTCTAAACTACCTGGAAAAAGAACCACAGTGTGTAGTGCACATATTTGTGACAAGGATTATCATAGTAAAATTGTATTTGACTCCAATGGAGTGAGTGGCCAAGATGATGAAAACAAACCGCTTGGTGAAAAATACAGTTCCAACAATTTTTAATTTTTCTGATTATGATTTTAAACATAGTGATCAACCAGTACATCAAGTGCAACTTCAAGAACTTCTTTATCCAAGCAGATAATTGAAAAATAAGGGCTTTTAGTAATGCAAGTCTAGTCTGGCGTTATTTTGTGCAGTGCATGTACATTCATGCAGCATAAACATTCTTGCGGTGTGTCCATAAGAATACAGTTTTTGCAACGGCACCAAGCCGTGTCAATAGCCAATAGGTAATGTTTCTAAATAAACATTTTCTTCTATGGGGCTTGCATCTTCAGAGATACTTTCAGACGTTTTCCTTGGTTCAAAAGCATATGACTGAATTTGTGTTGTTTTATTGTGTACAATAAAACTTCTTTCATCCATGCCAGAATGCTGAAAACTGTCATCCATTTTAGTGTTACAACATTAACTTAAATTTACTTTAGAAATGAAGAAAACAAAATAAATTTGTTAAAACTTCTATGCATATGTATACCAAATCTCTTACACTCTCAGTTTGTAGCCTAGGGGCTGATAATAACATTGCTAGTCTACGTTGCAGATTGTGGCTATATATTGAAAAGCAACAATCATGTAAGCAATAGGCTGTTCCCACTGCATAGTCTGATCTTTGATTGATGGCTGGTTTATTTCTATAAATTGCTGGCAGTTACAGTTTACTGCCTCCTGTTCTAGTTTTCTTGTTCTGTCTTCACTACTATGATTTGTGATATAAATTGCTAAGACTTATTATTCCAAAGTCATTTAAATACGAGACCTGTATACCTCAGCATTCAGCTTAGGTCCGGGACCGTGCAGGCCTTAATGACCGCGCTTAAAGTAAGCTGTCACCATGTACATTGGTTCAGTAAGGCTATATGAAAAGTGTTATGCTAAGTCTCCATAAAAAAACGAAAATACAACGCTCCTGTAGGCGCTTCTGTTACTAATTCACCTCTAAACTGGCACATGATTGTGTACAATGCATATAGGCAGGAAATATCAACAACGTCAATGACGTAATACGGGAAATCCCCTAACATAAAATGAAATGCATATTTGCTCATAACTCTTTAACAAAAAAATATTGGAAGAAACTGATTTGATTTTTGAAATTAGCGTATTTTTTTCCATTTATTAAGATATTCTTAAAATTGACTTCAGTTCCCCTTTAAGGTAGTTTGGTTACTGGGGTGAATAAATCTCTTGGTAGTATTTAAATGTGTGTTTCGCTGAGTAACAATATTGGTAATTACCTAATGTTTCTTTGGTTAAAAGCAGCATGTGCTAAGCTGCGCGCCGGTGTTCTCGTTTTGTGAAATAAAGGTGTTGAATGTGCATCTGCTAGCTGTTTTGTTGGAAACAAGTTGCCGATGTACGAAGGGGTATGGGCTCAAAATTTTTAAACACAATTTTGTAGGGTTTTAAGTTTAGGATGCAGATCCAAGCTTTAATTTTAAATTGTAAAAAAAATCTAAGACTTCCTGTGTCAAGAATTTGAGTTACAGTCGTTTTTGTGAGGTCAGTTTTTATTGGAGAGATAGGAAAACTGATTGGTCGCATCATATATTGCTATATTAACGGGTTAACCAGCATGTAAGCAAGTATTTATTGACTGATAGTGTGGCGCAGCGGTTTAGACGTCGCTGGTAAGCCCAATAGGTTATCTTTTCGAACCCGGCCCGTTATTTTGCGTTGCGTGGGTAATATATGAAAAACAATTTCATTTCAAATTCAATTCCATTGACTTTTAGTTTTAATCATAATTTATGCAGGTTCTTTATAACGATGTAAAACAAGTATCTAATGAGCCGATATAATTAAATAAACCTGCATTTTCATAAGATTTGGTTACGTAATTGATACTCGATTTATGTCTATACAATTGTGTTGTTTTCAATCAAAATAAAGTCATGAATTATGTTTTGGGAGAAGGAAGGGGGTGTGAACCAAACAAATGAAAATTGTGCACCAACGCGGGTTGGTGGTCTTAGACCTAAACCATACATGCATTGTGGAAATTAATCCACTCGGGTAGTATCCCTACTAGGTAGGTGCTGGCAGACACTCTCTACGAGTATCTCCACAGCGTGCAAACCACGTAGGGGAGTTTTAATTCCATTGTTCCTCCACCTTTACACACTCCCTGTAGCGGATGAGATCGAAAACTGAGCTGGGTAACCGAACTACTACTGAGTAATGCGATTTTCCGACAGACTGTTGCCGTTTTAATTATCTTTCCCGGTAGTCATTAAAATGCCGGAGAATAACAAATTTTTTAAGTTATTTTTGTACTGGGGTAAATAAACTACCTTTGTAGTTTGTCTAAAGTCTAAACTATCAAAAAGTTGTTATTTTATACAGTTATCATGTTATACTTATACTAATCATCAGTGGACATCGATTTGCGCAAATTACGAGAGTAAAATGATTCTAGTAGGCACAGACAAGCGAAAATTATGCTTTATTCAAATAGAACCATACCAACACCACCACCTACCTTGTTATACGCGAGCACCCCTCCAATAGCTATCATCATCCCCAACACATTGGCTGCTGTGACGGGATTGCGCAATGCTATCAGGGAAGCCGTGATCACTGCTATCCGCTTGGTGGCGTTAGCAACGGAATATGAGAGGGGAGATATCTGTGTGAGAATATCGGTCATGTGACGGTCGTGTGGTTAACGCAACAGATACATGTACCGTGTCTTATAAAAAATAAACAGTCCTAGTCACGAGGGGTTCGAAACTTGGCTCAGTAAAAATAAGAAAAAAAAAGATGTGAGAATATCTTCAGATTAACCATCTACACAGCACTAACGATTGGCTTGGAACTATGTAAATATGCACTATTTAATGCATGTGTAGAACTGAGCTACAATACACCCAATAACCCATCCAACTATCCCAGTTAATTATAGGATATTCGTGTTTATACCTGCAAATGGTAAAACCAAGGGGGTTAACACACGGGCAATCGTCAGATCACCACGCGCCCATCGTCGGGTTACCGGAGGTATTGCCGTGATGTGAGTATGATTGAGACGTTCCTTTAATTTTATTAAAACCTATTAATAAGTTGGATTCCAGCAATCTTCACTAAGGACAATGCCCAAGGACACACCCAGCAAGATAGTGACCAGTTTTGAACCTGCAACTATTCAGTTAAAAGAAGAAGCACTGACACACCAAGCTAATCGGTACGAACGGTAGGTTCACTTTCACAAAATCAGATGGTAGATAGCGACACAAATCCTACAAAATTCCATCTTCCTAAGTTAGTAGGAGGATAAGAAAGGAATACTCACCAAAGATATCACAGTAAATGCCACCATACTCTGCGCAAAGTTGCAAAATGCATCAAGAATAATCAGCAATAACAACCCAAATGAATAGTGAACCTGTATCAATGATAAATAGATTAATTAGTTAATTAATTAGGCTTGTTTTAAAGTGGTATAGCAACACAAAGCCACATGCAGCCCCACAAAGCCACACGCAGCCCCACAAAGCCACATGCAGCCCCACAAAGCCACATGCAGCCCCACAAAGCCACACACAGCCCCACAAAGCCACACGCAACCCCACAAAGCCACATGCAGCCCCACAAAGCCACATGCAGCCCCACAAAGCCACATGCAGCCCCACAAAGCCACATGCAGCCCCACAAAGCCACATGCAGCCCCACAAAGCCACACGCAACCCCACAAAGCCACACAAAGCCCCACAAAGCCACACGCAACCCCACAAAGCCACATGCAGCCCCACAAAGCCACATGCAGCCCCACAAAGCCACATGCAGCCCCACAAAGTCACACGCAGCCCCACAAAGCCACATGCAGCCCCACAAAGCCACATGCAGCCCCACAAAGCCACATGCAGCCCCACAAAGCCACATGCAGCCCCACAAAGCCACACGCAACCCCACAAAGCCACATGCAGCCCCACAAAGCCACACGCAGCCCCACAAAGCCACATGCAGCCCCACAAAGCCACACGCAGCCCCACAAAGCCACACGCAGCCCCACAAAGCCACATGCAGCCCCACAAAGCCACACGCAGCCCCACATAGCCACACGCAGCTCCACAAAGCCACATGCAGCCCCACAAAGCCACACGCAGCCCCACAAAGCCACACGCAGCCCCACAAAGCCACACACAGCCCCACAAAGCCACATGCAGCCCCACATAGCCACATGCAGCCCCACAACGCCACACGCAGCCCCACAAAGCCACG
>CH002142.1:157338-196037 GCA_000149265.1 Ciona savignyi | reverse complement strand
AAGCCACACACAGCCCCACAAAGCCACACACAGCCCCACAAAGCCACATGCAGCCCCACAAAGCCACACGCAGCCCCACAAAGCCACATGCAGCCCCACAAAGTCACATGCAGCCCCACAAAGCCACACACAGCCCCACAAAGCCACACACAGCCCCACAAAGCCACACGCAACCCCACAAAGCCACATGCAGCCCCACAAAGCCACACGCAGCCCCACAAAGCCACACACAGCCCCACAAAGCCACATGCAGCCCCACAAAGCCACACGCAGCCCCACAAAGCCACACGCAGCCCCACAAAGCCACATGCAACCCCACAAAGCCACATGCAGCCCCACAAAGCCACACGCAGCCCCACAAAACCACATGCAGCCCCACAAAGCCACATGCAGCCCCACAAAGCCACACGCAGCCCGACAAAGCCACACACAACCCCACAAAGCCACATGCAGCCCCACAAAAGCCACACACTAGCCCCACAAAGCCACATGCAACCCCACAAAGCCACATGCAGCCCCACAAAGCCACACGCAGCCCCACAAAGCCACATGCAGCCCCACAAAGCCACATGCAGCCCCACAAAGCCACACGCAGCCCCACAAAGCCACATGCAGCCCCACAAAGCCACACGCAGCCACACACAGCCCCACAAAGCCACACGCAACCCCACAAAGCCACATGCAGCCCCACAAAGTCACACGCAGCCCCACAAAGCTCACATGCAGCCCCACAAAGCCACATGCAGCCCCACAAAGTCACACGCAGCCCCACAAAGCCACACGCAGCCCCACAAAGCCACACGCAGCCCCACAAAGCCACACGCAGCCCCACAAAGCCACACGCAGCCCCACAAAGCCACACGCAGCCCCACAAAGCCACACACAGCCCCACAAAGCCACACACAGCCCCACAAAGCCACACACAGCCCCACAAAGCCACATGCAGCCCCACAAAGCCACACGCAGCCCCACAAAGCCACACACAGCCCCACAAAGCCACATGCAGCCCCACAAAGCCACATGCAGCCCCACAAAGCCACATGCAGCCCCACAAAGCCACACGCAGCCCCACAAAGCCACATGCAGCCCCACAAAGCCACACGCAGCCCCACAAAGCCACACGCAGCCCCACAAAGCCACACACAGCCCCACAACCTTAGTATCCACCGAGGCACTAGTATGGATCCAGTGAGATACGTCAGTGAACACCCATAGCGGTACCGTTAGGATAAATGACAGATACCCAAGTATTTGCAGTAGGTGCAGGTGGTGTAGTTGACTTTCTTTCATAACCTGCGATAATTATCATTAAATTTCAAAGAAATCTAAATCATAAATTTATTAAACAAATATAAAATATTGGATTTTTTTTGGTTTAAGCAATATTTATGATGCCTATTTTAAAGGAGTTGTGTAATTGTGTTGAAACTTTCACAGATCCATGGTAAATTCAGGTGAATCACTGGGGAACCGCAAGTAAATATAGGTGAAGTTGAATCAAAATAATATAATGATTTAGGTTTAGTACGTCGCCATTTAGTCAAAGGGTTGATGACAAGAAACTGGTCGGTTGTGTCCTTGGGCAAGGTACTTAACAGAAATTTCCTGGGTTCTACGAAATTGAAGGAACGTGTGAATCATACACAAACACACCACAATAGCTCCGGTAACCCGACGGTGGGCGCGAGGTGATCTGACGATTGCCCGTGTGTTAGCCCCCTTGGTTTTCCCATTCACGGATTTAAACATAACTAGAGAGTGTCAACCACGTGTTTAACCACCACTATTTGTAAAACATATGTTGTATGCCATATATTCATGCTACAGGGTTCCTAACCACAATTTGTGGGTCATTTTATGTAACAATTCTTACAGTTTTATTAAGTTTTGTCGACTCCTTGAATTACCCTAAGTAAATGTTTTCTTTCTTTTAATTACTTGACTTAGAGTGTTTAATGGTCCAACATTTTACCAATTCTAATCAAAATTAAAGCAGCCGTTCAAGCGCTATGCCCGAAAAAGCTAAATAATTTTAGAAAAAAATACCGTTTAGGTTTTTAACGTATCAAGGGAATTCCTCTGGATTTATTACGCAAAATTTTAGTTTGTGCATATCTAGACCATGTGGTCTAACAAATGACAAAGTTTTATTGCGATTCCATTATCCCTTCTGGTAGATGTCGGAGCCACAATCCATGCCTGTCACAATCTTCATTTAGAAACATTTCTTCATTTTTTTAGGGTATTTATCTAGGTAAATATTTTGTTTCTTCTAATTGTTAACACAGCGGCTGACACGCTACTATTTTATCAAATCTAATCAAAATTGGAGCTGTCGGTTATGCACTATGCCCAAAAAAGCTAAATTTTTGGAAAAAATACCGTTTTGGTTTTTAACGTATCAAGGGAATTCCTCTGGATTTATTACGCAAAATTTTGGTTTCTACTCATCTAGACCATGTGGTTTAACAAATGACAAAGTTTCACTGCGTTTCCATTATTCCTTCTGGTAGATGTCGGAGCCACAAGCCATGCCTGTCAAACGTTTGACAAAAAAAAAAGGACAAAAACAATATGTGTCCCATTTTTTTCAAATGGGACCCATAAATATACTATGATATGATACCTTCTTTGAATAAATATTCTGCAGGGAGAAGTTAAGAGTGGCGAAGAGGGCGCTCAAGAGCCCCAATAAGTTGAAGGAAACTTCGTTGATTGTCGCGATCCCAATCCCACATACAATCGGCAACAGTGATATATACACCTGGGAAATGTGTGGGTGACTATCAGGCTGTTGTCAGTAAATGTCTGCTTGTCTGACCGCTTAGCTTGGTGGGTTAGTGTGCGCCGATTTTTCAGCGAAGGGTTGCAGTTTTGAAATTGGTCGCTAGTTAGTCGGTTGTGTGAGTAGGCAAGGAAGGCACTTAGTGGATATTGTCTGAACCCAGAGAGATTAATTGGATGTAATAAAATTGAAGGAACTTCTAAAATACACAACACACTGCAATAGCTCTGGTGACTCGGTGTTGGGTGCAATGTGTACTGACGATTGCCTGTGTGTTTACCCCCTTGGTTTTACCATTCACAGGGATAAACAGAAATATCCTATCATAATTTTTTAATGTCATTCCAATTTAAAATATTTTTTGTAATTATATCAAATAACAAATCTTTTATCTTTAGAAAATATAATTTGATCAAGGGATATCTTTCATTAAGCCAATGCATATACTACCATATGCTAAATCAGAACAAGTTGCTGCACAAGTTATCCAAGTCCTTGTGTGCTAATCTATTCAAGCAAGGTACCCCCCCTGGTTTTGTAGCAGCAGCACAATTTATTTGGTCTGACAGATTAGTCTGGTGGTTTAGTGCAAAGCTTTTCAATCGCAAGGTTGCAGGTTCTGAACTGGTCACTAGCTAGTCGGTTATGTCCTTGGACAAGACAATGAATGGAAATTACCTGAACCCAGCGGATTAATGGGTTCTACCAAATTGAACGAACATGTGAATCATACACAACACACTGCAATAACTCCGTTAACCCGACGGCGGGCGCAAGGTGATATGACGATTGCCCGTGTGTTAAACTCATTGGTTTTTTTTCATTTATGGGGAAAGGATTGTTTTTCTTTTTACTCACACTTTACTCCCATGTTCCTTACCTTCCACGATTGCTTTTCCTTGAACAACCATCGAGTTAAGCTCACAGTGAAGATTGGCATGGAGGCTTTAACTGTGGGGAGAATCACTTTATGCCAGGGATACTAATCTCATTTCATATAACTAGTACCCAGCAAATTAATTGTTTCTACAAAATTAAACGAACATATAAATCATACACAACACACTGCAATAGCTCCGGTAACCCGATGGTGGGCGTGATCTGACGATTGCCTGTGTGTTAACCCCCTTAGTTTTCCCATTCACGGGGATAATCATGAATATTGTACTCTCAAGCAAACATGTCTATTATATTGGTACCATCTAAAAGGGAACAGACTTTCCATGGCCTGCATTCCTGGGCCCAGTGATACCATGCACGAACCCGAACTGTTGTACAATACTAGTATTAAAAATTTGCAATTGCACTTTACAAATATGTGGAGCAAATGCATATATAATGAGATATTAGGTAAGGACAACTTATAAACAAGCACAAAAAGGCCAGCAGTAGTTTAACATTATTCTATTCTGCATCAATATTATACTCCTCTCTATCATTTTACCATGACCAGTCAAATCAATGGAGCAATATTAAAAGTGATCAGACTAACATTTAGGTTAATTTCAAAATTCTTTTTCAATGCTATGAACATAAAAGTAATGATGTCAAATTCTATTTAGCAAGTTGTCATGTATCCAAAGATATGGCACCTGTGTGTGAATACGAGAGAGGTACTTTGTAGATACTGAATTGAGAGGAAACTGAAGCGAGAACTTTCCCGAACGCAAGTGGAACAAGCACATAGAAATAATATTGTTTATCGAGTTCAACTCTTGGACGTATCTAAATAGAAATTAAAATAATGTTAACACAAATATCCTATATAACTTCTGGTAAAACTTGAAAACTGAGTTGTGCACCTTTTCCTTTTCCTATGCCTGTGTTAATTTCATTTGTTTGTCATTTTTTAATACTGGGGCAAAAATGAATAAACTAAACTAAACATATAGGCCTATTGGGTAACAGCGGATATAAATTATGATTAGTAATAAAATTAGGGAAACAATAAAAGCAGGGAAAAGGGGAAGAAGGGTAACTGCTCACTGAAATTACAAAAACTAATTTAAACACTGCCCTATACACCAATCTCAACCCCAGAACTAACCCTATTTCCAACCCCATGATTAAAACTAACTCCAATGTCATAATCTTTATTTTAGTGTGTAGTTTCCCTCCTTCCCACTTACCCTTCATTTAGTTTTCCTTATAAAAATATAAAAACGGATAAATATGTTCACCTTCCAGAACCTGAGAACCGGACCAAGTAGCAGAATAACAGCAGCAGAGTGGGAGAGAGACACAGTGATGGGGTACGGGAAGTCGTTTAACACAACCTTCCCCACAACATTGCCCATTGAGCTCAGCGAATACCTGGGGGAGCAAGATATTTTGGAAACTTTGTTTCGAAAATTTCATAGATAGATAAGAGAGAAGGAAAAGAGAGAAACCTAAAAAAAGTTATTACACTGGCAATAATCAAATTAACTCACGCTCACTGTCAGGTTACCGGAGCTATTGTAGTATGTTGTATATGATACACACATTCCTTTAATTTGTTAGAACCTAATAATCCGCCGTTAAGTGCCTTGTCCAAGGATACAACCAACTCTGATGTAATAAATGTAGTAGGCTATTCTTTTATACAATGCCCAAAATGTTAATTTATCAATGCAAAACGTGATGACCAACTCAAGTGTACGGAGCTGAGGTTATAAAGTCATGGTTTAAAAACACTTTACACAATGGTAGATTGCCCGTGTGTTAACCCCCTTGATTTTTCCATCCAAGGGGATAAACATGAATATCCTATCCCATGATATATATGATAAATACATTATGTTTGAATGTTTTAAATAGGCCAAGTTTAATCATGTTTTGCCCCAGTATTATATCACAGCAAATGACACAGGAAAAGACAGCAAAACGAACAGTCGTTAAAACAAGTCATTGAAAATAAAAAATTAATAATTCATATAGAAGAGACGGCTACCAAACCTAAGCAAAGTTACAATAATTTGGACAAAAATTGTTAAAATAAAATATTATTAAATAAATAATACCGGTAATCAAGAAAACAACCATACCACCCTACATGACAGTAACTGTTACAGTTTTGGTAATTCTTTTTGTTTTAAATAAAATATAATGCAACTGATTCTTACCAAGCTACACACAAGGTGATTATACGCCAAGCTTTCTGTAAGGTTGTTTGTTTAGACCATCCATCCTTCATTTCATGCCAGCTGCTTGACCTAATCTCTAAGCACTAGGATGGGATATTCATGTTTATCCCCGTGAATGTGGAACCAAGGGGGTTAACCCTTAACACACAGGCAATCATCAGATCAACTCGCGCCCACCGTCGGGTTAATGGAGCTATTTCAGTGTGTTGTATATGATAGACACGTTTCTTCAATTTGGTAGAACCCATTAACTCGCTGGGTTCAGGCAATGTCTGTAAAGTGCTTTGCCCAAGCACACAACCGACTAGGTAGCAACAAGTTTCGAACCTGCAACCTTTTGGCTGAAAGGCGCCGAACTAAACCCCCAGACTAACCAGTCAAACAACTGGTATGCTGGGAGCAGTTTTGCCAGTTTAACTTTGATCGATTTGTTATATGGTCAGAAGAGGGTGACTATAAATACCCAGTGTGAGCAGTGTGGGCAGTGTGTAAGCAGTGTGGGCACACTTAAAACCCTAACTCTAACATTGGCACACTGCCTACACAGCCGACACACTGGGTATTTAGAGAAACCGGTCAGAAGATATATCGTTCATTACGATAGAAGACGCAATAGCTTGGTGGTTAGTGTGTTGCCCTTCAGCCGAACGGTTGCAGGCACAAACCGGTCGCGAGATAGTCAGTTGTGGCAACGTACCTCTAATTCAAACACAACACACTTCAATAGCTCCGGTAACCCAATGGTGGCCGCAGGGCAACACTAAAAGAAGGGAAAGAGGGAAACTGCTCCCTATGCTAAAACTATGGAAACTAATTTAAACCCTGCCCCAAACACTAATCACTAATTTTTTAGACGTGTTCTAATGACTGTCGTTTTGCCGTTTTTTCCCGTTTTCCAAATTTTTACCGATAGTCCCACTTCGTGTTTTCATCGTGGAAACAAAAAATAAACTAAACTAAACTAAACTAATCTCAACCCCGGAACTAACCCCAACTCCAACCCCACGTTTAAAACTAACTCTAAGGCCCTTGAATTTTTATTTCAGTTTCCCTTCTTTTAGTTTTTCCCGTCACGGGTTAATCTGACGATTGCCCGTGGGATAACGCTTCTTGATTTTTTTCACGGGTTTAAACATAAACTTCCTGTCATATCTGCTGGTGCTGCCATAACCAAAGCTTATCAGCACTTATAACGTAATCCTGCAGTTTTCATGTTGAGGGACCTAATAAACTATACACGGTAAAAATCTAACTTTGATCTGCTACGTTCGACCTGCACGAGGTTATTAAACTTCGCGCGGGTTAGAAATACAATTCAATAAACCTCAGTGAATACGTAGGAAATGACACACAATATAGTAAGTGACGTCACAATGTCGATCAGCTGTAGCTAGAAAATATGGTACATTAAGTGACGCATGTTAACACCAGACCCGACAATGTTAATATTTAGTTGTAACCTAGAATTAGTCTTGTTTCATATTAAATCTAAAAAATAAAGTAAAACAATATTTATTATTAAAAGACATACTTAAATTTATAAAGATAGACTAGTACAATCTAATCATAAAGATTTGAAGATGATATTTGGTTACAGTTTTTAAATTAACATTTTCTAGATTTCTGGTGCTGTTGTACAATATTAAGTAAATCTTATTTGTATCTATGGTTACCTATTAAGCTAATTATGCTAGAAGTTTACACGAAAGATACGGCGCTAGTTTGGTATATTCCTTGGTAAAAGATTTCCGTCGGAACTGGTATACCGACTAGTTACGAAGCAAGTTCAAAACTACTAACTATATAAGCTGTTTTGTTTGTTAATCAGGCACTAAGTGACTGCATACAAACTATAGAAACAAGAACTATTTGGCGGCACGAGCATTCACTAATGCTGCATAACCACTGGGTTCAGAAAATAAACCAACTGTTTTTCAACTGTCCAGGTAACGACTGGTTTCAATCCAACAACCTTTCAGATTTAGGAAAGGTTGTGCACTGGGTGTCTCTAATTAGAAAAGGATCGTATAGATCGAGAACTTGGAAGTTGGAATTCTAACCTTAACTGCAACTGCAACCCTAAACCTAACTCTTATCCTCTAATCACCTTAAGTGGTCCTGTAGTAATTAAAAACCGTTGTGCACTAACTCACCAAGCTATTCAGCCAAACATGTAAACCTTCCTAATATCACAGCAATCTGGTGAATAACAACCTGGTAGGAATATGGCAGAGACGATGGTCCACCCGCGGCCTGGAATGGCAACCATATTAAAGAGTGATAGCAACGCTAACGGGAATTTTGTTGAAGAAATTGAGTTCAATCGATCATTGAGACGAACAAAGTTCCCCACAATACGAGGACCTCAGGGAAATTATGATTTTCCCAGTTTCCAGGTAAACTGGGATTCTGGATTCTGAGTTTCAACTCTAACTGGGGGATTCACTAATCTGCGGGACAGCGCGGCGGGATATGAGGGCGGTTCAGCACACAAATCATGTGTGACAGGGAAAAGTGGGGTGGTGGGGTATTTTTGTCACTAACATAAGTGGCACAGGGTAGGATATATTATAAACTGGATAGGTTATGTCATAATATAAACCATCCAGCTCATGTTAGTGATGAAAATACCCTAATAAAATAAACCTGAGTTTACTTTATTCTAATCTGAGGCGAAACTACACATGACAAACTCAAGTAACATGTACTAATGGCCGTGATATTCATGGCTACAATAATGCCTGGCTACAACCCATTTAAATGAAACATGACGCAAATATTTATAAGATCGAAATTTAATTTTTGTTCCAGGCTCGGCATAAGGACAGCAGTGGGTTTGTGAAATGGAACAAACACTCACAAGCCCCCCATCAAAACTACCCCCTCACCCCCCATCGAGATGACCATGAGGGGGTCGACCCCACGTCAGGGTTCCTCGGACCCGGGAATGAAGTGGATTTGAACAAATCTCCGAAACGGTGATTCTGGTTTGAAGGATTGGAATAAAATTATCATTTTTATCCATGTGGATAAAAAATCGTAGAGTACGGTAACCCATCACTGGGTTACTGGATCTATTGCAGGGCCTTGTATATGATTTACACATCCCTTCAATTTAGTAGAATCTATTAATCTGCTGGGTTCGGGCAATCTCCGTAAAGTCCATTGCCCAAGGACCCAACCGACTTGCTAGCGACCAGTTTCGCACCTGCAACCTTTCGACTGATGGGCGTTGCACTAAACCAACAGACTAATCGGTTTGACACATTTTGCAAGATAATTTTGTTGTAAGATTTAAACCTAACAAATCCAACAGTATAACTGAAATATCTATGTTGAAACTTTCCCAGGATTCCCACAATGAACCAGCTAAGCGACAAAGTACAAGAAACCACTCCCAGCACGCAAGTAGTGGGTGGGGATCGGCCCCAAACCCCACCCAAACCCACCAGTTACGAACCAAGTGGGGCCTGGTCCAGCATCAAGGTTAGTCATCAACATGGGGGAAAGTGTGGTTCCCACTTTAACCACAGTACTGACCACATAATATTCACCTGTAGAGTCCGCCTATCATCTATTTTACCCAACTGTGTGGCTAAGGGATGACCTTATCTTATTTAATGAGTTTAGTTTCTAAAATAATTATAGAAACAATAATATAGAAGCCACTGCCCAGCATTTATTACAATGAATGCATTGGGGGAAGCAATGTTTAATATATAATTTTTAAATTTGATAAATAATATGGCACAACACTAACCCACCAAGCTATTCAGTCAAAACAATGGTGTTGGATGGAAATGAACACAGTTCACCTCGCGCCCACCGTCAGATTACCGGAGATATTGCAGTGTGTTGCGTATAAATTATACGTTCCTTCAATTTGGTAAAAAAACAATAATCCACTGGGTTCAGGCAAGCTAGTGACCAGTATCAAATCTCTGACCTTTCGGCTGAAAGGCGCTGCACTAAACCACCAGACTAATCAGTCGGAAAACAGCTATTATTGTGTTGCAATGACACACACAGGTAAGTGATGCGGGGTTGAGAGCAGAGCTGGGAGGATGGACGAGTCCCACAAGGATCCTCCCCAAACCATCCAAGGAAGCCGACAACCTTCTCACCGGGAGCTTCAACTTCAACCCTGGGAATTGGAGGGATGAGGCAGCCAAGTATTACATGTATTCCAGCAGCTCGCAAATGTGAGTTATATACTGGCTTGGTGGGGTATTATAAAATCTTTTAGCAGAAGGGTTGTGGGCTCAAAACTAGCTACTACCAAGTCAGTTGTCCTTGGGCAAGGCGCTTATTGGACATTGCTAAAACCTAGTGGATTAATCGTTATACTAAAACTGTAAAAAGTACGAAAAACAGCAACGGCAGTTTGTCGTTTACAATTTACTTTTTTTTGTTACATACAACATCCCGGTTAGTCTGGTGGTTTAGTGCGACACCCTTTTAACTGAAGGGTTGCAGATTCGATACTGGTCATTAGCTTGTCGGTTGTGTGCTTGGGCAAGGTACTTAACGGACATTGCCTAATCACAGCGAATTAATGGGTTCTACAAAATTGAAGGAACGTGTCTATCATATACAACACACTGCAAAAGCTCCGGTAACCCGACGATGGGCGCGAGGTGATCTGACGATTTCCTGTGTGTTAACCGCCTTGGTTTTCCCATTCACGGGGATAAACAAGACTATCCTATCGAGATCATACACACAACATGTGTTATAGGAGCAACAGAATGGTGGATTGGGACAGCAAACTTCCACCACAGATGAAACCTTGTGGCAGCACATTGGAGAAAGCACCTGACTGTATCTCTCAAAGTATGAACGTCTATCCACGCAGATATGAATCTGTGCCTGAGATTTGGCAGGTTGGGACCTTTGTTTTCTGTGGTTGGATTCTTCTCTGGATGGTATTGTCATATTAAATAATAAATTGTCATATTAAATAAAAGAAATTAAATAATAAAAACTAAAAAATCCAAACTGGTCGCTAGCTGGTCGGTTGTGTCCTTGGACAAGGCACTTAGCGGACATTGCCTGAACCCAGCGGATTTATGGGTTCGACTAATTTAAAGAAAAATCGCCTTTCCTTATAACACTACACTAATTCTTGTAACCTGACAGGGAGCGCAAGGGGATCTGATGATTGCCAACGTCCCTAAGGTTTTCCCATTCACTGGAATACAAATAAATATTCTTAAAAAATTATATACATTTTTCTGTTTTTCAATTTTTTTCTTTGAAATACTTTTTTTTATCATTTTTCATTGCAGATGCTTGGAAGATCGTGGAATGCTTTCCAGATACGCGATAAATGCCATGGAAGTCGCCCATACAGTTTGTATGTCCATTATGTCCATTATAACACAACACTATTTATTCTGACTTTTATTATGTTCCAGCACAAGCCATTACAGGAAGAGTGGTCACATCCCTTTATATGGGTGAGTTGGGATATTCATGTTTATCTTTGTGAATGGGATATCTAAGGGGCTTAGCACACAGAAAATATCGAATAAAATCGAATAAATTCACGCCCATAATCGGGTTACCGGAGTTATTGCAGTGTGTTGTGTATGATTGAGATGTTTCTTTGATTTGGTAGAACCCAATAATGCCGGACAAGTTTGTTATCCATGTGATGAATCATTGGTTTCCAACATTGTCAATATGATGACATCCTCTTCAATAGAACATTAGAAATAATTTTATGGCAGATAATGTGGCGTGCTTTGGCAAACCCACAGCATTTTTAACATTTTATTATAAACTGCACTGAAAACACAGCCACCCGTAAAAGACAAAATGCATATTATCTAAACTTGTGAATTCTAACAGCACTATACAGGTCAGATTGAACAGTAGAACAGGCCAAGTGTTATAACATCTTGCTTTACTCATGGGAAATGTAGAAAGCAGGCTTTCATATCTGTTGGAAACCGTTTTACTGAAAGATACATCTACTGAAAGTGGTCGTTTCTAATAGGTGATCAGTGTCAGGTTTGAGGACAGTCAGTGGACGCACTTATCATTATGGACTCATAGACAGCAAGCAAAAAAGTAAGGATCAGTGTAGCATGGCAGGTGCAGGTTGTGGGATGCAACTATTACACAGGGTTTGTTAAATATTCTTTGATAATTTTTCTGAGTTTAAAGAACTTGGTCCAGTTGTTTATTTGCTAAGGAAAGAATTTAACAGGTTTTAGTTTTTAATCGCAGAAGTCAAAGCATGATATTACTATTTAGGATGGGATTTTTATGTTTATACCCGTGAATGGGAAAACCAAGGAGGTTAACACACAGGCAATCGTCAGATCACCTCGCGCCCAATGTCGGGTTACCAGAGCTATTGCAGTGTGTTGTATATGATAGACACGTTCCTTCAATTTGGTAGAACCCATTAATCCGCTGGGTTCAAGCAATTTCTATTAAGTGAACCAAGGACACAACCGACAAGCTAGTAAGCAGTTTCGTACCTGCAAACCTACAATTAAAAGGCGACGCACTAACACACTAGACTAATCTGTCGAACGACACACCAACAAGTTTGTTAATTACTTTGGTGGGTCAACCCAGTGATACAAAATAACTACAGTCAGCAGTATATGTGAAATGAAGTTGTAAATTTGTCCACCAGGGGCTCCGTGGGCGCGTACCACTTCGAGGACAAGGACCACCCAACCAACGAGTACCGACCGCTTACCAACCTACGTACACCCAAGCCACGATACACAGACACAGCACAGTATGTTATGATGGAAGATTTATGTTTATCATCATGAGTGGAACGCAAGGGGCGTTAACTATCATTAGAATGGTCACGTGGCCGAATGGGTAATAACGCGACCGATTCATATACAACTCCATATATAATGAAAAGGGACTTTTAGTTAGTTAAGAGCCTATCATGGAATCGAAACTGATTCCACCGCCGAGTTACCAAAGCTATTGCAATGTGTTGTGTATGATTGAGACATTCCTTAAATATGGTAGAACCCATCAATCCACTGGGTTCAGGTAATGTTCGTGCGTTGCCCAAAGACACAACCAACTAGCTACCCCCAGTTTCGAACCTGCAACCCTCCGACTGAAAGGCGACGCACTAACCCATCATGCTAATGACATGAACCCACACAACCAATCCTCCCCAGTCGCCCCAACATCCCACGGTACAGAGGTTGTGTGCATTGGACAGCCACACATGAGGCTCATTCATCAACCACCCCCCACCAAGCCACCTCGGCTGTGCACAGGTGGGTATTTTGTTTCAATTTGATTTTGATTTTAATAAAACAAATTTGCTCCTTTTAAACTACAATTAAGATAAAGTGCATTGAAATACGGCAAAAGGAAAAATGGCAAAACGACAGTCGTTATAGTATGTTATGGAAATTTTAATTAAAAACTATTCAAGACAATAAACGGATATAGATCACCTCGCGCCCATAGTCAGGTTACCGGAGATATCGCAGTGTGTTGTGTATGATTCACGCGTTCCTTTAATTTAGTAGAACTCATTGAGTTCAGGCAAATCGATCAGTTTCCAACCCGCAACCTTTCGGCTGAAAGACGACGCACTAACCCACCAAACTAATCTCTCAGACAGTTAGTTTTGTATTTGCATTATTTCTAATACACCACTAACACGCCCACCACCCAATGACGTATATATGACGTATTCATGACGTATGTACCAGACGGTTGCCGACCCCACCCACCAACCCCGCACACGTAAGAAAGGCGCCATTATCACGGATGGTTACCACTGTGCCGCCCAAGAACCCATTTAACCAGATGGACGGGGAAGACTCACAAGATTGAGACCCGTTATATCAGGAGACAACTTTGCACTTGATACTGTATATTTCATTAACTCGAAAATAAATATATTTTTTGCAGAAACAGTTTTTGTTAAAGGAATTGTGTTCCTAAGCAACCTTGTAAAATAAGTTAGGTTGTATTGTCAACAGATCAAAAACTATAACATTGTATAAGAAAAAATATGACGTGGACGCCCAGATAGTGACGTCATCAAAAATAAAAATTTCAGCAATTTTATTTCGAACAACTCTAGTGTTGAACATTTTGCCCTAACCATACCACACAAGGCGCTAGAGCACTACAAAGCGGAACGGTCGTGTGGCGAAATGGCTAGCGCGACCGATACATATACCGACTCAGATATATAAAAAAGGCCCAAGTGACGTCCTCATCTTTGGTTCGAAACTTGTGTCAATGAAAAAAAACGCGTAAACTGCGCAAAAAAAAATCTTTCAAAAGGGTTAATTAATTATTATTATTAGGGACTGGTATACGTATTAGCGAGGTAATCTAAGGATGGTCCGTGTAATAACTTTCGAGTTTATAAACCCTTCTATCTCCATTTATGATTTCCCTTCAATTCTGAAGGGAACACATTTTAATTTATTAGTTTTTTTTCTTTTATTTGTCTGCATAACGCTGGTGATAGGCATGTCCGGTCGGCAGGTCATTGTGTAATATGCGTTATCGAATCAGGTTGAAACTTTTAGGAATCCTAACCGGCATGCCCATAGTTTGTTTCGACTTGTAATTTTTTATAAAAGGCAAGGGGAATTCCCGCTATCGGGGAAAATGTAAAAAATATGCCAATTTATGTAAAAAAATATGCTAGCTTATCCCCGACACGTTATCAGTGTTATATTTCCACCAAGGAAAAAATGTCTAAAGAAAAGTGTACAATAGTCCAACGTTTTGTTGCATTTTGTAATGGGATATTCTTGTTTATCCCCGTGAATGAAAAAACCAAGGGGGTTATCACACGGAAATGGTCAGATCCCCTCGCGCCCACGGCTATACCCACAGACTAATCTGTCGGACAAGTTTTTCGTACAAATATGCTAAACATAATGCTTACAATCCCTTTCAGTATTAGAGTTAATAGTATTTGGCACGTTAATTAACATTTAGGGTGCGTAAAATAGTAAGTTTGGGAAAAATAATGGTTTAGTGGTGACGTGAAGCACAAACTGTGTGCTGAGAGGCTAAATTATTAGTTACCGCACGATGGCGCTAGAGGAGTATTTCTAGAAATCCATAACCTGTGTGGCCAAATGGATGACGAATCCATTGAACTTTATTTCCCACATTTTAAAAATCCTCAGAATTTAAACAAAATCGTTGACACTATTCCATGATAATATAAGGCAATCGCCCGTCAAGTCCTATGAACTAAAGCGGTACCTCTAAATACTACAGGACCGCTTGGACCGCTTGGACCGCTTGGAGCGCATGGAGCGATAAATCGCTTGGAGCGCTTGGATCGCTTGGATCGCTTATTATACTTCGTAATTACAAAAGTCAGGATATTAATGTTAGGGTTGGGGTTAAAGTTAGTTCTGGGGTTGAGATTAGTGTTTGGGACAGGGTTAGAATTACTTTCCATAGCAATCTAAGTGATCCAAGCGATCCAAGCGCTCCAAGCGGTCCTGCAGTATTTAGAGGCACCCGAACTAAAGTGCGGTGGATGAATCTATATTCTCAATGATGGGGAACCCCGGTGGAATGAGTATCATAAAGTGGATATTATCACACAATCGTCAGATCACCTCACGCCCACCGTCGGGTTATCGAAGATATTGCAGTGGCGGGGCAACACTAAAATGAGGGAAGGCGGGAAACTGCTTGCTAAAACTATAAAAAACTAATTCAAACCTTGCCCTAAACACTGATCTTAACCCCAGAACTATCCTTTACTCCCACCCTATGTTTAAAACTAAGTAATTTATTTATTTCAGTGTGCAGTTTCCCTCCTTCCCGCCTTCTCCCATTGACGAGACTTTCACTTTCGCGTTGTATTAAAGCACTGGTTTTTAACTTTTTTAACCAATGGACTATTTCCTAGCTGACCTAAATATACGAGGATGCAAAATACAGTTTTCCACATTTTTATCGAAAAAATGTGTTCGTTTATTTAACATAAAGATGGTGAATTGGAAGTACTTTATGCTTATTTGTAATGAAGTATGCACTGACTTCTAGCAAAAGCAACTGTGCGAACGAACTCATCTATGCCCTTCCATGGACTCAAATGAGTCCGCAAGCTCGGGATTGAGAAACACTGCAGTAAAGCAAGAGGCGATAAGTATTTAAGATTAATAAAGTCCATTTTATCGAAATCTTTGATTATGCAATTTAGTCGGCCAAAATCGCAAACAAATAATTACAATCCTCTAGTTGGCGCAAAATGTCCACTCCCCACTATTCCACCCCGCAGAGTGGCGGATATGTACGGTCTTGGGGCATAATGGTTAACGCGACCGATACATATACCGACTACTATACAAAAACGGTCCAAGTGACGAGTCCATCATGGGTTCGAAACTTGGCTCAATAAAAAAAAAACAATAAGATTGGCGGATATGTACGGTCTTGGGGCCAAATGGTTAACGCGACCGATTTATATACCAGCTATATAAAAACGGACTTAATGTCGAGCACATAAGGGGATCAAAACCAACCCCCGGTAAAACGGTCTGATGAGCTGAGGCACTAAAGAATACCGTGGACAAGAGCAGTTAATGAATCTTGAACATTTTTTGGTTACGACCCTGGCCATTAAAAATTGCTATTATCGTCTTTTTGCGCCGTACATTGTTCGAGAAGTTTTTCTTTTAAATGACGTGTTTTAACGACTGTTCGTTTTGCCGTTTTTCCCGTTTCTGTGTTGTGATTTGATTCGTTTGCCATTATTTACTACTAGGGCAAAAATGAATAAACTAAACTAAAATTTGATAAAAAAGTCAAAAAAAATTGATGATCTTTTTTGATGGGATTACTATCCTAATTAAAGCTTTCGTGGAAATCGTCACTGCATTTTATTTAATAATAATTTAAGTTAAAATGTATTTTCCTGCATTTGCACCTTTGACATAAGAAAAACTTTTGGGTGATTAAATGATTTAAGAATTTGTAATATACAACATATTAAGCTTATTTGAACGAACAAGACCAACTGTTTACAGTAATAAAGGAAAATATTCATTATGTGAAATTAGATATTTTTGTAATATTTTTTCTTTTTTATGCTTGACTAGTGTGAGAAAGAACGAAACAACCAGTTACAAACTGTAACCATTTCAAGATGAATGGAAAGGGTTTGATTTCGATCAATGACGGTCGTTGAAAAAAGCTGGTTCGTCGCCATTATTCCAGTATAGTCTTGATGTCGATTAGCTCGCTCGAGCCAACGGTTAATTGCCGCCATTCTCCCATATTGCACAGCAGCTCCAAACATGCCCGAGGCATCGAGTAGCAGGTTTGCGGTGAGTTGACGACCAGCTTCGAATGTACAGATCAGTGGAAAGTCGGCGTCTTGAGTTACATGTGACGTTATTTTAACGGGAAAACCAGAAGGCTATCTAAGATTACACGGAAGCAAAACGATACTATATATATACAAGTATTGTTTTAAACTTTAAATTAAATGAATAACTTATTCACTTTAACGAGCATTTAGTTTGTTAATGCATTATTACTGTATGGAGAAGCTTTTAGTATCAACCAACTATTCTACCCAGGACGGATTAATAGGAATTCTATGGTGCAATGTATAGTAGGTTTCGGTCACGAATTAACTCGACACAGGAGTTAAAATGGAAATATTAACGACCGTTCTAATAGTGGCTTTGATGGTGGGTGCAGCGAAGACAGAAAGTGCCACCGAAATAAAAGGTATGTTAGTTTAAAACTAATTTGCGAGAGCACAAGTAAGATAATTATTTAGCTTTGGACTAGACCAGTGTTCCGCAACCCATTTGCAGTCAGGGCACATTTAGAAACTTACTAAATGTTACGGGCATTGCCGTCAAAATTGTACAATAGAAGGTCTTCTGACAAGCTATGTACATTTGATATTATATTAGCGAAGTGTCTGATAGCCGTAATATTCAAATTTGCAAAAACTTAAATCCTCTTTATTTGGTCAAAACTGTGTTTAAAAAATATATTATTTTCCCGCGGCACACCTATAGCATTGTCTTGTGGTACATTGGTTGCGGAGTACTAGTCTAGACAACATTAAATCCTATGCACTGCTTTCTTCCTTAAGTGTATAGAATAGGATTTTTATGTTTTATCACATTGGATTAAAAAACGCAGGGATCGTTATAGCACGGGTAATCGTAGTCCTACTGCTCGCCGTCGGGTAACCAGAGCTCTTGCAGTGTATTAGTTAAGCTTGAAACTGAGTTCGTAACGACCACTAAGTGTCCAATGACACAACCGATTGAGTGATGCTGGTTTCGAACCCACCACTTTTTGTGTTACAACCCCCGACGTGATAAGCATGCGCAAAGCTGTTGAAACTTTACGAGCATTCATCTCGCATCAACGTCTGTGCTATGAAGCCATACTTAATTTGGTTTATTTTTTTTGTTTCCACGATGAAAACACGAAGCAAGGACCGTTTATGAAAATTTGGAAAACGGGAAAAACGGCAAAACGACAGTCGGTAGAACACGTCTAAAAATTATAAGGGTTTCGGTATAATTTGACGTGGCCGTTAAACCCAAAAAACTAGCATGTATGGATAACGAATTATTGTGAGATCATAGGGTTATCCCTTTAAAACGATTTCAAACGCGTTTGTCAACAAAATAAAGAAAATATTTAACTGGAAGACATGTTTGCTCCCGCGGAAGACTTTGCTCTTCATACAACAACACTTCGGCAAGATTCGCTTTGTGGTTGAGTTTGATTTTTATCCGAAATCGGTCTTTTATAATAAGTAGTGTTGTAACATTCTGACTAAATGTCACGTGCGAATGTGGCGCTTACTAAATATTACTTCGCCATCGAGGGCCGTCATTGGTCGAAACCGCAGGAGCGATCAACTACGTCACAACGGCTAAAGAATGCCACGGCGTCTATGCTTATTGTGCTTCGGGTGATGTACAATATGTGAAATAAACGCATCGTCATTGCGTAATATCTTGTCGAGTTTCAACAACACAACCACAGTGCTAACAAAACATCTAACACATATTCGTGAAGAAGTTCTAAATTTTATATTTGAATTAATAAATCGCATCGTTTACATATAACCGTGCGGTATTAAGATCGAAACCAATTAATGTCGTCTCTAGCGAACATTGCCCAAAGGAATTTATTAATCTGGTCATAATTAAAACAATGTCTTTAAACACAACACACAGTGATGAGCTTTGGTAACTAGAGAGACATTGGTTACCCGACATAACAGTCATAAGTTCTTTACTACAGTTTTTATCCGGTTTTATTTTCGATATTCACATATTCCTATAAACGCCTAGGGTCCAAATACAGTAATTAAACTTATGCACCGGGTTAAGTATTCTAATATTTGTCCCTTCAACACGCCATTCGACCTTAACCGGAATGTCGTTTATGATAAAATACAAGTTTGAAGTTTTGATCAAAATATGGCGATCCTGGTCTGGAAACCGGGGTGGTTGCGTTATTAAAAACAGAATGCAATGCTTTACCATAGTAAATTATTTGGGACCGCACTAAAGTGGTCCCGATAAAGAGGTGGTCGTGTTATCGAGGTGGTCTTTAAGCGGGGTTCCACTGTAATTCCATTCCAAAATATGAGTTTTTACTTATATTTTAATAAAAAAAAAGCCAGAGGTAATGTTTTAAAATGCGAGATTTCCAAAAACGACCAAACGTGTGTGATTGCACTAACTTGCAATTAATGTATTTGGAACGAAAGTGCAAAAATACAAACTACTGTTAGGTTTTCAAAAATAAAAGGATTTAAAATAATAAAGTTCTAAAATGAAGTTTTAAACGTTCTTCTGTGTAGTCTTTGTGTGGTAAATAAAACAAAATGGCTTCTCATAATGTAGAATAAAGTCAAATAAATATTTATGTTAAAAGTTCTGAATGGTAATGAAATTGAATAAAAATGTCAACGAAAAATTAATTCTATATATTTGCTTATATGCAAACAACCGTGATATTCGATGAATTAAGCGGCGAAATATAATATTCGTGAATTAAACTATGCAAAATAACATGTTTAAAGACATTTTTCTGTAAAACAAATTATTAGTTCAATATGTTAAAAGTCACTAAGAAATGCTATTTCCGTAAAGTTAATATTCTGAGATATTCCTAAATAAAAAAAATTTGTAAAATTTTAAAAATGTGTTTTAACAACTGCAACTGAGCCATGACCAGTTTCTAGAAATTATTTTCACCTTATTTCCAGCCGGTTTTTCCGAGTAAATGTAAAAAGTTTTGTTATATCATAAAGTAAACCTCGTTCGATGTTTGTCAATGTTCGCATAGAAATCGTAGTTGTTTACCGCGCTGCCTTGCCCCGAGGCGGGTCGTTTAACTGTCGAACGGACAAGGACTCTACTGAGTGAGTTATATCGCGTTTTCGACTCTTTTTCTTTATCCGAAGGGCGTAGATAATTAATATTGGATTTTGAGCAATAAAAATACGTGTCACTTCTCCCGAAAGCCGAATGAGTTTAAATTAACATTTAAACTGTTGGCCTCCGTATACAATAAACAGTTAAAATACCAATTCTTTTCTCTTTTTCAACTCATATTGAGAGTATGGATAATTAACATTGGATTTTAAGCAGCACGACTTCCCACAAGTCGAATGGGTTCAGGTTGACATTCTAAACTCCTGTTGACACTGATGGCCTCTACAATAAACAATCAAAAACGCGCGCGACAACTCCCCTTCTCCGATCAGATACGATCCCAAGTCGCGGTCGCTATTTCTGCGACTTTTCGTGATTGCAAGTTCCGCCACAGATGTCTATTGAGAAAGCTGCATGGCGATTCACGGAAATATTAGGCTTTTGACGTATGCAGGATAAACGTTTCAGCGGAAACCGACACCGCAATTAAAATTAGTTTATATAAGTTTCACTTCAAATATATTCCGAGAAAATCCTCTAAAGCTCTTAATAAACAATGGCGATCGTGGAAATAACTTTGACGTATAATCTGTAATGATAAAACGTGACTCTTTGGTCAGGACGAAAAAATTACATTTTTATAACAAAACCAGTATTGCATAAACTTTATACATTTTTTAAATTTAATTAAATTGATTTTCACAGTTCCTGAGATAGAAGGCTGTCGGTATCTGGACGCTTACTCTGTAGATTGCTGGTGGCAGCGACCGAAACACGACAAGAACACACAATTCAGGTACCTGACATTCTATAGTGGTTTGATGGATTGAACATCAGTATCTTAACCGTCATTATATAGCAGGGGTGGTCAGATAGTTTGTCACTGTTGATAAAAAAACATTAAACTAAGAAATGCAGTACATTGCTGGTTAATACCAGAAAGCACTGTTGCGTTAAGCGACGAACAAAAATAACTGAGGCACAATAATACACCTGTGACGTCGCTATTTAGAACCCAACGTATTAATGGGTTCTACCAAATTGAAGGAACATGTGAATCATACACAACACACTGCAATTGCTCTGGTAACCCGACGATGGGCGCGAGGTGATCTGACGATTGCTCGTGTGTTAACCCCCTTGGTTTTCCCATTCACGGGGATAAACCTGAATATCCTATCTTGGTCTTGTAATGTTAATAACATTCGACAGACCGTAGTTTGCCCATGCTAGTTATAGAATCAATATAATCCACGACACTGTATATTAACATTCTCCATCCCAGACTGTCCTACACTCGGTATTCCGACCCAATTGCGCTCAAACAATTCCACAACTGCGAGCCAACGCTTCGGACAGTTAACTCCAATGGTGACGTCATAGAGCATTGTGAGATCATAGATGGCGCGCGGCCATACAGCAGGTTCAAGATATTCATAACTGTCAACTGTGACCACAACGCAAGTTGTTCGAACGCAAGCAGCAACGCAATAGACTTCGTCTGCGACCCCGAAAACGGTGAGTTTCTTCTTAAAAATCAAACACTATATATATAAACATGACGATGTACCTTGAATTTAAAAGGCAAGTTTTTAAGATTATATAGGTGTTTCACTATCGTTTCCATTATTGTAAAACATTCGGCTTTAAATTAGACAGCGATTAAAACTATTCGCATAACTCAGTGAATGATTTTTAATGGTTTGGACTATAAGAATATTCGGACAATTAAGTAAATAATTTTGAATGTTTGGGGGTATAAGAATACTCGCATAATTCAGTAAATGATTTTTAATAGGTCGGAACCGTATATATTGGTGGTTTATATGAAATATCACTGATAGCTATAAATTATGTTCCAGTTTTGCTGCACGTTCCGCCACGAAACTTCCAGTACGAACTATCAAGTCGGCAACTGACGTGGGCTCAGCCGGATCGGGAAAATTCGCTTCTCACATTCGTTCTAAAAATCGCCAAAACCGCACGTTATAAACTCGTGTTTACAGAATGGACCGGCAGAGAAGCCAACCACTCTATAAACAATTGGAAGGTGAGAATAAACTATCAGCGGCTGTGGGGACATTCCATGAAATGTTTACACCACACAGAGTATTATACACCCAGTGATTTATAGTGCGGTTGTTAATGGAATAAGCCAAACTAAATGTTTGTATATATGTGGTACGCATTGTCTCGCTGTATGTTTACTGCTGTGCAGAATTCCTTAAGAATTACAGATTCTGTTAATTTTCCACCAAACGGATTTCCAACAAGGATTTTAATTAAAAATAGATTTTTTCACCGAATCAAATGTGGTGGATTAAGACGGTTAAGTAGAACGTTCGAATGGTTAACGCGATTAATACATACACCAACTCCTATAGAAAAATCGTTCGAGTGTCGAGCCCATAAGTTCATAAAAAAGACGGTTAAGTAACATGTACATAAACAACATAAATTTTGCTCAAGAAAATGGGCGTCGATAAAACGGCCGACTCCAGGTCATGGTACAAATAGGTCACTTGAGGTCAAATACTGGACACAGTCACGTACACATTATAAACCACGATAACACTGACCTATATATCCGCTTATGCATGATATGTGTGACGCACTTCACGACGCGATTGTGACAAAGTCGTCCATCGACGGAAGCGCGCGAAGCACGTAGACAAGATTGAACGACTGTGATTGGTGGAAATGATTCTAAATATTTTGGTTTGCGCTTGTTTTTAATTCTTGCGAGGAAAACGATAAAAATATTTACAGCAATTTCTTAAAAAACATGAGACCTGAGTTTAGACATTTAACTTGCTTTTGGACATAAAGCATTAAAGTGTTAAAAAAGCAAAATGCGTTAAATACAAAATACAATTTATTATTATAACGTTTCGACATGATTTGGCATTTAAGTATTTTTTATTTCTCTTTAATTTGTGTTTTAATTACTCTAATAATTTGACGATTTGTACGGTCGTGTGGCCGAATGGTTAACGCGACCAATACATATACCGACTCTTGTAAAAAAAACGGTCCTAGTGACGAGCCCATCTTGGGTTCAAAACTTGGCTCGGAAAAAATAAATAATTTTACATTTTTCGCCCAGGTGTGGTATCTTGGCAACGCGACCAGCTTCTACCTTCCAACCCTCGTCCCAGGGGCGCACTATGAAACCAAGGTCTACGCTGCGCTGGTCAACAAAGGAGATACGTCGGGCAATGAAGTATGGGGTCCTCCTTCTAACACAATCAAATTTACTGCTCCTAGAATGCACGTAAAAGACGTGGAGCGAGGTAAGTCGACTTGCTCGAGAGAGTTCTAAGAACTGGCAATAGCTCGGGGCACCTGCTCCATTTGTTTTCTAAACACACTACCTAACAATATTTCAATCTGCCGCCTTATCGTATATGTTGGTGATTCCAACTTGACTGATTTAATTGAATAAACCTTGTCCAGTAGTGACTACGTTTTCTTAGTAAGTTTAAAACCAACGGGGAAACTGCTTCAACGCAGCCATATATGGTCTATACTCCACGTTGCCTTCGCATACAGACTTGGACAAATCGAAAATATTTAGCTGTTTCAAGCAAGATTATAATTAGAATTACTATAATTTCGTAAAAATTTATATTAAATTTCGAATTGGAAAAAATTATAATGAAAATCTAGAATTATCTAGTTGTCAAAGTCTGATCGCATAATCGCTGTGACATTAGACTTTGTGGTGATAAAGTATAAATTCCAATTTTCATATTTGTCAAATTGATTAATCTTTTCCAGATGAAACAACCGAATTCTCCCGAATTCCCCGCACAACCACAGGTAAATTTCCCGTCTTATTCATTCGCTTCTTAGAAATCCTGGGTTAACCTTCGGTCTTATAAGATGACTAACTCTTTGAAACCAAATTACCTGGAAGTGTTCGCCAATACCCATACACTCGCAGAAACCACCCGATCCGCCAATTTTTCATCGCTTATAGCGGCATGAAAATGGGACAGATCGTCGCTTGTTAAACAGTGTTAATGTAAGGTTTAACGGCCACGTCTTCCTTTTCCATAATTTGTGATGTGTCCATTCACTGATGTGTTTTAACTACTGTAGTTTTGCCGTTTTATCCTGTTTTCTTAACTTGATTGTTCTATTCTCCTTTATTGTAACGAAAGAGCAAAATAATAAACTAAACAGATTCACTGTTACAGGTTCCGGGACAGTGGTTCCACCACAAGTAGCCCAAAACTCACTAACGACGACGATCGCTGTTAGTTCCACTCTCTTGTTTATAGTAGCTCTGGCGTCCATACTTGCATATTACCTCGTGTACAAGAAGTATTGCTGCTGCTGCGCAAACCGTGTGAAAATCCCAACTCCGATTCTGATGGTGGAGATGGAAGAACTTGCTCCGATGGACGTTTATCAGGTGAATGCAATTTAAAATCTATTTTTATCAAAAAATACGATTTTGGAATGGAATCTAAAATCAAACACATTAAATCGTTTTATTGACTTCCACTTACTTATTTTACTGAACGGCCTTGTGGGCGAATGGTTAACGCTACCGATTCATACATTTATTTAGGCCTGAGTGACGAGGCAATCATGGAAACGAAAATTAGCCCAGTAAATTACAAAACATACTCATTTAACCAACAAGATAATTAATTACCTTCCGGGTAAAGGTGTTAACAGTCAGAAAGCAAGGCGGCCACAATCAACACAGTAAACAACGTTGCAAAACGACAAACCGGTTTTAACCCACACATATCTCCGAGTTCTTTGTTTAAACTGTGCCGCGAAATATGCTTCTGATCTACTCGAAATAAATGCTCCATTTTTACATATTGAAGCAGTGCTTAAATTAAACAAATACCTTGCCCAATATGAAACACACTAACCCGTTTTGTACACTAGGGCGATGCAGATAGCGTCACTGATGTCCCTGACCAACTACCTATTACGTCACTTCTGGTCCACAAGCACATGGGGAATTTCTCGAACGGCGACGGAATCCATCATTACAGCAATCAACATCAAGCGGTTGGAATTCATATTGAGAACGAAATTCACCATGACAACAGGGGTAGACAAAGAGGGGCCATGGCACCTGGAATTGACGTCAACGAACCCGATGACGTAATAAACAATGATACTGATGACGAAACAAAGGACATTGACCCAAACGACAACCCGCCTGGCTGCAGTCGACACCAAGTGGTCAGTTTCCGCCCTCATGCTCTCGCTTCGGGGGACGTTTACGGGGAACTCCCGACTATCCCGACGAGCAACGGGTTCACTGTGGGCCATCATGGGGCGAGTGGATCTATACACAGGGGGGTCGGGGAAGAGATTAAACTCAACATCGGGCATTTGACCAGCAACAGCGTTACCCACAACCGGTCAAAAAACTGTGAAACGAATCCCAGCTACGCGACGAGTGAACTTAGTGGTTCGTGTTCTCATGGGAGGCAGCAACCATTCAGCGAAGGGTAAGTAAATGCTATTAAATATATACACGTAAACATGTTATATAGGTATATTTATATGAACATGTTATATGGGTATGTTAATCTATGTGTATTGTACCTAATTTCGACCGGTTATAATTGGATAGCTACTTAGAATGTATTTTTGTAAAGTTTTTAAATCAGTCGTTTTTTAACCTTTAAATTTTCCATTTTAGCGAGCAATCAATGGATTATATTGCGGAAGGAAGTCTGCACAGTCCTAGCAAGATGAGCGAGAAATATCTACAGTGGAGCGACCACATGCACTCCAAGAAGCCATCTCTTCCGGACTATGTGAAGCAGGGCTTCGGGGTGAGCATTGCTCATCCAAGTAATCTGGACTTGTTTCTCGCAACCGGACAAGGGATTCCTTTGAAGACGGTCTACTGTAATGATGACACCTTCACCCGGCATTGCAGATGCAGCTCATCGTTGGGTAGTGGGGAGAAATCGTTGCAACTTCTGCTGAAGGCTGCTTGCCCGGTATGTCAGAGTCCTGTGCGACTGCTATTCGACGAAGAAAAGGACGAAGTTTCCATGAGGGAATCATCTCCGTCGAGGAACTCTGTAGACTCGGGTTATAGTCCTGATTCCCCAATGACTTTATGAAGCCACACACTTGTGTGGGTCGTTCTATGGGCAAGGATGGGTGTGGAAGAAAGTTTGGGTTTGAAATTAAACTGCGCCGATTATCATTGGCGAATCGGATTTTATGGTTTCTTCGAGGGTAGGTGGAAAAGTTTCAACATGTGCCTTATTGTATAAGTGCAGTAGATGCCTTGACCCAAATGTTCCTTTCTGAAGAAGTTTCACTGATAATGTGTTTTATTGCGTCGCTCTATTGAATTTTTACTCCACTGTTCGCAATTTTAATGCTTGGCTATAGAACCTTCCATTTCGTGGAAGGGAACCATACGGTTTGATATTTTTAAACCAACGACTAGAATTTAGCCTTTTCTCGACTGAATCACTATCGTTATTCGAATCAGCAGCTTTTAAAACGCTGCGGTCCAAAAGGCTTATTTCAAATTCCGTTAAATTAAATCTTTCATAATCGTCGGAATTCAATATCCTTCGAAGGCGTCGACAAACCAGTATTATCATCGTGTATTAATCTATAAGCTAAACTAAAGCGATTATGGATTCAAAACGCTGCTGGGATTTATTCAAACCACTATACTTTTCTTTGTGATTAATTTAGGTTTTTTCAATTGGTTTACTGCTATATAAACTTCGAGTTTATTTTGGCAATGCTCATGTTCAATCACTGCCGTACATTCGTTGAATTAGTGAAGATATTCGGGCGACCGCTTCATGCGCCCCGGGCGAGCTGTGCTGCTGCTAAGTAAACAGCATGGCTTGTTCGACAATTATATCCCCGACCTGTCTACGTTGAGGAAATTGATACGAAACCTTTTCTTTCCCTCTAACATGTAACTACCCATTAGCGAACGTACATTTGTGGCGACCAAGTTTATTTAATTCAGAGCAAGTGTACATGACTTGCGGTACCTCTAAATACTACAGGACCGCTTGGAGCGCATGGAGCGCTTAAATCGCTTGGATCGCTTACTATGCTTCGTAATTACAAAAGCCATGATATTAATGTTAGGGTTGGGGTTAAAGTTAGTTCTGGGGTTGAGATTAGTGTTTGGGACAGGGTTAGAATTACTTTCCATAGCAATCTAAGTGATCCAAGTGATCCAAGCGCTCCAAGCGGTCCTGTAGTATTTAGAGGCACCCCATGACTTGAACGTCCTGCGTAGCAACGTGTACAATAAATGAATTACTTTACAGTGGTATACTGACTCTTCAAATCATATTTCAAATTGGGTTGAAATGAAAGATACGCCGTTCATATATATTAACACATTTTGTAAATGATGTGTTTATTAGGAATTCTTGCAAAATCAGCATATTTAGCAACATAGCCTTCAGCAAAATCGGCAGTTTTTAAAATATCTTAAAAAATATTATTTGGAAACATCGAGCAAACGGTACCACAGCCTACTTTTGGATTTTAGTTTAGTGTTTTTTAAAACACACGATTAAATTGTTAAATCACGTCCTTGAAAGAAATTAAACAATTTAGGAAGAAATGCGGAACCTCCGTAAAAACAAACAAACTAAGTCACGATATATTGTGGCCTTAGTTAAAATTAGATTAAAAGCAAGAAGAGCTATGACGAAGTTTACAGTAAAGACGACCCGGTCCGACCCATACACCGGCTCGACCTTAGGAGATATGGTCGCCCGGGAAATGTGGGGCAGGGGTGGAAAGTGAAATTCCACCCAATAGTTTCTTTAATATAATAATATAAAAATATAGTATAAAAAAACACGCGTGCATTACTAAAACACACAAACAATATTTAAGACAAAATCAAGAAGCAAAAGAGAAGAAATAGAAAAAAAGAGAAAAAGGTCCCAGGTTATACTAAGTAAAGATAGTGCCACAAAAAGTAAATATAAATTATGAGCATAGTTGGGACGGGTCTGAACAAAAACAAAAACGGCAAAATTTGCCAATGGCTTATCGGGTAACTGAAACAGCTTGCTATGACATTTAAAAACGGCAACAATAAACTTGTTAGTGTATAGGTAAGTAGTATTGACCAAAAATAGAAATACATAGAAATTAAAAGTGCAAAATTGAATTTTATAAAAATAGTATTAATTAACAGTTCAGATCGACATTTTCAAATTGGATGAAACTGATATCAAGATAAAAATATGTCATTACTCTTTGGCAATATGTAAGACGCTGTATGTGTTGTTAGGTCAAACTAAGTTTTATGTATTTAATTTGGACAAAGAAATCAGGTGGCCTTAAAGTTGAATTTAAATGTTAGTGTAATTAAGATTTAGATGGTTAAATATCACGTTTCCAGACGTCATTAATGCACTATGCTACTGTCCTACCGGTTAGTCTGGTGGTTTAGACCGACGCCTTTCAACCGAAAGGTTGCAGGTTCAAAACTGTTGTGCTACTTTGGGAAGAATGCATTCTGTCGTTTGCCCATGTGTTGATACAAACTTAGTTTTCCCATACCAGTGGTTACTAAGGCATATATACAATATTCATATCAGATACCGATCAGTTCATTGTACAAGGATTTGCCTGTTTCAAACATGGATTTAAAATATATCCTAAATAATACGATTTACTAAAAAAATCTATTTGTTGGTTGCTAAGGCTATATAATTTTTTGGGTTTGAAAAGAGCAAGCAACACCTCGCGCGACAGGATGTGACGAGGGGAACCCTTAGTATTTGTTTTTTTTTATACGAGTGTTTTGCTGAGTAACAATGGTGTTAATTCCCCAATGTTTGTTTGGTTGAAAGCAGCATGTGCTAGGGCGCTAGGCTGTGCGCTGGTTTTCTCGTTTAGCTGTAAAGTGTTGTAATAGTGGAGCAGTGCTTGGTGAAATAAAGGTGGTGATTGTGCATCTGCTAGCTGTTTTGTTGCCGATGTACAAAGGGGTATGGGCTCAAAATGGTAAAATTGTTTACCTTAAAAATTTAAGTAAAATTGTTTGAGTTATAAGTACAATTTTTTGAGAAGGCTTTTGAGTTTAGGTTGCAGATCCAAGCTTGAATTTTAAATTGTAAAAAAATCTAAGATTTTCTCTGTCAGGATTTTGAGTGGCAGCCGTTTTGTGAGGTCAGTTTGCATTGGTGAGGTAGAAGAATAACTGGTTGAACCCGTCCTATATACAGTTTTCATACCAGATACCGATTATACAAGAATTTGCTTATTTTAAACTATTAATTAAAAAAATATCCTAAATAATTAGATTTGCTAAAAAATCTATTTATGGGTTGCTGAAACTTAATAATGTTTAGGCTTTAAAAGAGCAAACAACCTAGTTTTCCACGATTCGTGATGACGACAACTTGAGCCCCCCAATGTCAAACCTTATGTAGCTCAGCTCACTATTGCTGGATTCCAACTCCTCGGTGCCTGGTCATATTAACATTGCATTGAAACTGTATTATGCGTAATATTCAAACTAATGATAAGGTTTTGCGTCTGCGATTTACTAAGAGTTGTGTAGATATTTTTTTAACGACTGTCGGGTTCTTTAATTAAAGATAGGATATTAATGCTTATCCCTGTGAATGGGAAAACTAAGAGGGTTAACACACGAGCAATTGTCATATCGCCTCGCGCCCATCGTCGAGTTACCGGAGCAAATGCAGTGTGTTGTGTATGATCGAAACTTTCCGTCAATTTAGTAGAATCCATTATTCCGCTGGGTTTAGGCAATGTCCGTCAAATGCCTTGGCAAGGACACAACCGATCAGTTTCGCACCTGCAACCTTTCGGCTTAATGGTAACACACTAAACCACCAGACTAATCTTTTGGAATTAGGCATAAAATCCTTGTGCAATAATCAAAAAAATGCGAACTTACATCAGATTCTGTTTAACATTTCAGATGATTTTTTCATAAATAAATTTACTTCACGTTTGAAGTGTTATGACCTGCGGCAACCAATTCTGAAGTCTAATACTAGACCTGCGACAAGCAGTTAAGCATCACCATTAAGTGCGATTATTGAAGTTCTTGGCACAGAATAGCTAAGTAATCCCACCAGTAATTTTCCTTCGAAAACTGGTGGTCAAACCGCAGCAACACCGGTTCGTCCCGGGTCAATGAGATTCGAAATGGCAAAGCCGTTATAATGTTTAGACTCGCGAAAAATAATTATATACATGGACGACGACTAAGCTGTTATTATCCTCCATGACGTAAATGAGCTGGTGACGTAGCCATATACATGGAAACTGTTTTCATCAAATAAAAAATGTTTTCTTGGAAAGATAGGATATTCATGTTTACCGCCGTGAATGGGAAAACCAAGGGGGTTAACACACGGGCAATCGTCGGATCACCTTGCGCCCATCGTCGGGTTACCAGAGCTATTGCAGTGTGTTGTATATGATAGACACGTTCCTTTAATTTGGTAGAACCCATTAACCCGCTGGGTTCAGGCAATGTCCGTCAAGTGCCTTGCCCCAATGTGCTAACCCCCTTGGTTTTCACATTCACAGAGATGAATATTAATATTCTATTCTAATGAACCACAAGCAATGATAACCTTACATCTTGAATATTAACTTTCCTAACAAAATTTAGTAGAACCCATCATTTCAAAGACACAAGACAACCGACAAGCCAGAAGCTCGACAGTTTCAGGAGTTGCAAATAAGACATTTTGAATAAATTAGAAACACAATTTATTTCGTGCATACTTTCAACAGGAAAGTCATTAGTATAAGTTTAGTTCGAAAATAAGTCACCGAACCGAAGCGATAATGTTGATCGGAAAACCTCGTTTCAGGGGAATCCCCCGCGACGAAGCGTGAAATGAAAAAATTGGCAATAATTCGACGACGAAGCAAAATACGGGACGACGCAAGAGGGCGTCACCAGGCGAGACGACTTATCAATGACATCGGAAAAATATACACTGGCTAAATGAAAACTAAAAAAACGTGCAAGCCATAATTGGATATGGGTACAACGCATGATAATACTCTATGGTCGAGCATATAAGCTCGGAACACTGTGCAAACGTAACATGTTTAGTATATAACGGCGGAAAAGAGAAAAGAAAATTCTAACGAGTAATCTCAGACTTGGTAGGAACATCAGTGGAACTGGTGGCGTTATCAGTGTTGCCCCGATCTTGCTTCAGAGCACCTTTGAACGACTTTGAACGCTGGGGTTTCGTGGCTTTGAGTTTTTGTCTGGAACCACTCTGTGTGGAGAGAAATTTATCAAATTTTGATTTCCTTTACGCAAGATGTGAAGGAAATGTCAGAAAAATAGCATAGTTCAAAAAGTAACAAAATATATCCTCTATTTCGTCGTTTACGTTTCAAACCCAGCGGATTAATGGGTTCTACCAAATTGAAGGAATGTGTCTATCATACACAACATACTGAATAGCTCTGATAACCTGACGGTGGGCGCGAAGTGATCTGACGATCGCCCGTGTGTTAACTCCCTTGGTTTCCCCATTTACGGGATAAACATGAATACCCTATCAGATCATATAAGATATACAATGAGGTCTCGTCAGGCTACCTTGTTGCACTGCGTGTAGGTGGGACAGAATTAGTAGCTCTGATAACGCAACAATGGAACGATATAATCTGATGATTAGGCAGTACCACCCCTTGTTTCGCATTCACAAGCGGATAACACAGCAATATGAGAGAGTGACAGATACCAAAATGAGAGAGTGACAGATACCAAAATGAGAGAGTGACAGATACCAAAATGAGAGAGTGACAGATACCAAAATAAGAGAGTGACAGATACCAAAATGAGAGAGTGACAGATATAGAAATGAGAAAGTGACGAAATGAGAGAGTTCACCTTGAACATGCTGAAAACCTTGGAAGCCGATGACGATTCGGAGCTCCTGGGTGTTGCTGCCTCCGGTGGTTGATCATTGGATGCGGGAGGATCGATGGGATGAGTGAAGGAGGGGTCGATGAGGAGGAGGGGTGAGGGGGAGTTGGGGATGCGAGCGAGGGGGGAGAGGGGGATGTGACCCGTGGATTTCCGACGGGAACTCCGGATGCTGCGGGTCAGTTTCTGTGGGGGGGGGTGGTGGGTGAGGTGTGTTCGGCCGGTTAGTCTGGTGGGTTAGTGCGACGCCTTTTAACAGGTTGAAGGTTCAAAAAAGTGGAAAAATATGTTACTAATGTAAATAAAACCTTTTAACAATGAATTTTGCAGAAAAAAGTTGGCAGTTTTTTAAAAAAAAAGACAAACTTGTTGTTTTTTTAATTTAATTTAAATCGTTAGAAAGTATTCAATAAAAACATTAATTTTTTTGGATTCAAATTTAAGGAGATTTGAATCTTTGGGATTCCAAAACTACTTCATACATTCCTACTCCCATTGTTATACGACTCCATTTTCCTGTCTTAATATCCAATATTACCCACCCTAATACAACCCTATGTTATATCTGCCCCACGGATGGTTAAAATACCAATTTATCGGGGTAAATGTGTCAACGGCACAATCTAATGTGAACCAAGTGGTACAGTAAAACACTAAAATAGCAGAGAAAACATGACTGTGGGTGTGAGGTACACTGATGAAATATTCCCAAGGGATTGAATCATTCCACAATAGTCTTTTTAAACTTAGAATTTGAAATCTACAGCATGTTTCCGAATATACCTTTAATGCATTTAAAATAGAAAAAAGGTTGCTAATGTAAATAAAACCTTTTTAAAAACTATGTTGTTATAAAACGTTTTATTTACTTTAAATCGTTTACAAATATATTCGGTAAAAACAATGATTTATATTCAAATTTGAACCTTTGTGATTCAAAAACTACTTCACACATTTCCACTCCCACTGTATTACAACTTTGTTTCCCTTTATACCCCCAATATGACCCACCTCAAGAGACATGGGGCGACTTGTGGGGCGGGGGTTGGGGGTCATGCTGAAACTTGCTGATTTCGATGGGACGGGGGTGCTACTATCACCCATCAATAGTGGGGTGGGGGTGGCAGTGTCCGATAGCGTGGAATTTGGACTTGTACTCTGCACAGAAAGTGGGTTAAACAACAAGATATTTAGGTTTTGCAGTTGTACTCGCAGATTTGATTTCAAACTCGACTACAAAACGGTGGAATGTGGGGATATATAATTACTGAATCTTTTATTAACTTAGCCATCATTTTAATGGCCAAAAAGAGAAACTTTAAAATCTTTTATCACATCAATCAAATGTAGTTCACGACCTCTTTTTTCCAGAGCAACGATAACATGGCACTGGAGTCTCAATTTTCCAGAATATGATGGTCTTGTTTCTAAAAACCACTAATTTGGCATGTAAGCGCGAAAAAAATGAGGCTCATTATAACAGCTTTACATTGCACTTAAGGATACCTCTTCAATTCCACAAAGTGTGCTCTATAGAGGTAAATTAGTTCTGTAACAACTACATGAAGGTCAATGTATAAAGGTAGACATAACTATAAAAACCCATATTGTGAAAATCCACAATCTGGAAGGTTTTGGACTAGTAAGTGAAAATCCAGACCTAATGCCACTAAACAAAATAACACATAAACTAATTATAAAATAATTGAATGAAATTAATGAATCAAACCTTGGACATATCCTATATAAACATAAATATCTTATCTATATATTTATTTATCCTTTTTAAGGGTATAATGGTCTAGTTTCCAAACACGACTAAATTTGGCATGTAAGCGAAAAAAATGAGGTTCAAACCTTGGATGACGAACTGCTGAGGTCGTGTTCCAACCTGCTTAGAGGGGGTGAATGTGGTAGGTGGTTCCCCTCCTGTATCTCACCACTGGAGGCAGATGTCATCATCTTGGATTTAGTGCGGCTTGGCATGAGAAGTGGGGAGTGACCTCGTGTGTCTGTGGGGGGATGTTAAGTCAGGTTGTGCAGTGAGGCAATGTTAGTCTGTTGGGTAGTTCTGTCGCCTTGCAGGTTCGAAACTGGTCGCTAGCTAGTCGGTTGTGACCTTGGGCAAGGCACTTAACGAACATTGCCTGAACCCAGCGGATTAATGGGTTCTTCTAAATTGAAGGAATGTGTCTGTCATATACAACACACTGCAATACCTCCGGTAACACGACGATTGGCGCAAGGTGATCTGACAATTGCCTGTGTGTTAACCTCCTTGGTTTTCCCAATCACAGGAATAAAAATGAATATCCTAACTAGTAGTTATGATTACACGAACCTGACTGGCGACCACTCCGTATGATTGACGCTCGTCTCTTTGTTTTGTAATTATGAAGCGGTGATGACATCACAGCCGAACAGTTTCCACCGGAGGCGCCAGCACCCGAGTATCGCTTGCCGGTGATGGAACCGGTTCGATGCGGAATATACTGCCGCTTCCTACGACGGATTGGTTTCGAGCGGTTCTTGGACGGCCTTCTTCCAACCTTGATCGACGTGCTCTCCAGTGGAACAGCTTGGATGGAAATCTGCTGAAATAGTTTTTAATCATTTCATACCTGTATATACCAGACATGGGCAAACTACGGCCCGCTGGATGTTATCGACATGATGCAGGACTTAATAGCGATGCCACAGCTAAATTATGTGTCACAGCTGTATTTGTGACGCCTCTAATGCAACTGTGCTTTCTGGTTTGTAACGTTTTAAAACAAAGAACTTAAGAGTACTTTGCAAAACAATTGAGTGAAAGAGAAAAACTATGCACAAAAAAACGGAAAAATATTAAGTTAAATATGCGGCTGGTGCTACCAACTAATACGTGGGCCGGCGGTTGATGAACAATGGGTTTAGAGCAACAGCATTACTCAGTGGATGTTGTCTAAGCCTTATATTAATTATTAATTATTTAAAGTAGCTTAATGGTTTGAACCAACACAGTGGCTATGTCTCAAACATATACAACTGATACAATAGCTCCAGTCAATGGTGAGCATGAGGTAATCTGACAACTGCCGGTGTATTTTCCAATTCATGTTGATAAAAGTGGAATGTTGGAATAGTTGAATGTAGAACAAAGTGGAATGTTGGAAAAAAGTGAAATGTTAGATTTTTGATTGAAAAATGTTCGATTTTCAATCTTGCAAACCCCCAATCCAAAAATTAACACAACTTAACCAAAGTAATAAAACATGACTATTATATTTAAATTATATTTTTAAAAACAGTGGAATGCCTCAACCAACTTACCTTATTTGATCGATACATCAACTGCAACACACTGGTATGAACCATCCCTTGCACAACCTCATTGTTGACATGAGTGAGGAGGTCACCCACCCTCAGTCCTGCTTCGTATGCAGCACCTTGCTCATCAACTTGCTGTGAAACATGGGTTGAAATATGAAGGATTACCTTGAAGTATGCAGAGTAAACATATAGGAAAATGCGTGACTTAATAAAGATCAAAAGAATTTGGAAACATGTTGAAACCTATTAATATAAAGTGATACGTGTATGCTTGGGAATAATCTTTATAAAAATCCTAATAATTGTACTTAAGCGAGCAATCAAATTGCAACGTAAATCGCAAAGATTATGACATTAGAGTTAGTTTTAAACATGGGGTTGGAGTTCTGGGGTTGAGATTAGTGTTCACGGGAAGGGTTTAAATTGGTTTCTTTAGTTTTAAGGAGCAGTTTTCCGCTTTCCCTCCTTTTAGGGTTGCCCGCTATGGAACGATCTAGTGCAGCATTTCTCAAACTATGGGTCGCGACTCGCGACCCACCGAAGGAATCTTGGTGGGTCGTGAAAAGTTATAGAAAGCTCTGATTAACTATACTGGCTATTTCCTATACAAAAATCAAGGGGAAATTATCATAATTGTGACATCACACAATCTTGAATTGTGATCTTCACCTGACCTCAGGTCATTGAACCTTCCGTCTCTCACACATGTTACAACAACTATATATAAAGTTAAGTGGGTCACCATAAATTGTGGTAATTAATAGTGGGTCCAAACTCTAAAAAGTTTAACTCTTTCACTCCCGGCCAAATGCATTAATTCAAACATGCTGTCCCGCAGTGTTTTTTACAATTTTTAGTCATTTTCAAATTAGCACAGTTTTTCTAAAGTTTATGCTATGATTTAATATTTAGTATGGTTGGAAAGATAATTTATCCCTCTTTTAAACAAGCTGCACATCTAAAATCTACCTCTAATAAAGAATATATTATGTAAACTTTAGTGAACACCACTTTTTATGCAAAGAAAATTCTGCTCGACTTTGAAAAATTTGAGGTGCACTGACAAACGAAATACTCACTTATTATTGGAATGCCCAAATGATATGAAAATTGGAATGTAGATTGTCTAATAGTTTTTGTACTCAGGAAAATTCGAACTGTATTTCTATCTTCAGTAGTTTTTTTACTATTTGTAATTGAAATTTCCCTTTTTTCTGACTATATTATGAAAACTTGAACCCAAAAACGCATTGAAGTTTTTAGTTTTGTAGAACTAAAATAGTAAAAAGTATAAAAAAGAACAGTGAAGGAAGTGTAAAAAGGGCATACAAAACCTAAACAAACGCAAATACTATATCCAATATTCTTCAAAGCAGGGCACACCGAAACTAGCTAGTCTCGCCGCCTTTTTCTTTATCGTGCGCTCAGCAGGCCCAGCTGGATTCATGCTTTGGTGAACACGAAGCATAACCGCTTGCTGCGAAAACGTCACCAACGCTCTCCTTTTTATCTCAACGGCACGAAATTCACAGAGAATGTAAAGAAACACTTGCTTGACAAAAAGAGCTTCTCCCCAATTTAACACGACTCCTATTCGCTGAGTTAGTCACGTGTAAACTCGTGTAAAATTCAGCAAAAACACAGGCGAAGCCTTGAAAAAGAAAGGCTATCACTCCTCACATTTTGAATATTTCTCCAAGATAATTACAGAGAATAAATTTCAGGCTTTCCTTGATCGAATGAGCCATAGCTGAGCTCTCTAACATTACGCGTTGCGGAGAAATCGCATTTTAGATTTGCCCCTATATATAGGGACGCGGGACACCATGTTTGTTCACCAACTCGCGATATATCGCGAGTTGGGAGGCAAAGAGTTAAGAACCACTGATCTTTTGGGTTTGATTGGTGATTTGTTAATTGTCAAGGGAGCTGTAGCAAGACTTATTCTTACTTTCTTATCGATATATTTTGTCGATTGGCTTGTGTTCGAGAAAAGCAATATTAGTTAAAAGGGGAATACCCACCGTGACAATATGATGAACGTCGAACGTGTTCCCATTGTTCCTGAACACCGGTATCGCTTGGATCTTGAACCCGAACCCCCGTGAAGTCCGCGGGATCACGATGGGAGGGCGGGGGGAACCAGGGACGGGTGAGAAGGATCGGCCAGGTGAGGAATCACGGGAACTGGGGTTGGATAATATGGAGGGGTGAGGGGGGTAGATGGGAACGGGGGCTGGCTAGGGGGGACGGGGGCAGTGAGTCGTCGATATTCGGGATCATCAGCTGGGGATAAACGTGGAAAGTTAGTTTCGCTGAAATTTGTTTGATGTCATACAACGTCTGAGAGAGAATAGCAGTGTGGATAGGTTATGCTCGATTCCAGTTGTTTTATTGTTGGTTGAATTGGAAAATGTGGGAAAAGTATAACACAGCAGTTGTCAGATTACCTTGCCCACTGTTGGGTTACCGAAGCTATCTGAATGTGTATTGCTTTGTGGACACAAGACATTTCTTAAAGTTTAACCCATAGACTATAGAGATAGTCACCAAGTGGCCCAACAAGGATGGTCAGTTTGACTGATAAGTCTGGTGGTTTAGTGCGTCGAGTTTCAGCCCAAGGGTTGCAGGTGCGAAACTGGTCGCTAACTAATCAGTTGTGTCCTTGGACACAGGCCAGCGAATTATTGGGTTCTACTAAATTAAAGGAACATCGAATATGTGAATTATACACAACACAATGCAATGCAATGCAATAGCCCCGGTAACCCGACGGTGGGCGCTAGATGATCTGACGATTGCCCGTGTGTTAACCCCCTGGGTTTTCCCATTCAATGGGATAAACCTGAATATCTTAAGATTTTACAAGCTTTTCGCTGCACTGCATGCCTACATACTGCCTCTGTCCTTACTAATGAAGCAGCGGTCAAATAAACATGACAAGAAGACAAATGAAAATAAATCCAAGAAACTTCCCACCTGCAGTGAGGAAGCACTGGATGATTTGATGATGCTTCGTTTGATCGATCGCGATCGCTTGATCTCCCCACTATGGTTGCGTGATCTGCATGAGGGGGTTCCCCCGTAGTGAGGGAATCTGCGTTGCATCACTTCCTCCAACGATGGCT
>CH002142.1:144199-157238 GCA_000149265.1 Ciona savignyi | reverse complement strand
TGCATCCACTTCCTCCATACGATGGGCTCCTGGAACTGGATGGGGGGGGGGCATTGGAATTATATATTTTCTTTTAAAAATTTTCGATCATAAATTTTTAAATATAAAAATTCTTTTTATTTAACTCCAAATTCTAAGGAAATGAAATGTCTCTACCGATATTAAAACAAACTTAGTACAAAAACAAAAAGTACAAAAACAACGTAGCCTCAATAATGAATTATAAATTTCTGATTTATAAATTTTTAAGCGCCTCCCCAAAAATGAACAAAACTTAATCAAAGTGATTAAACATGATTATTATATTTAAATTAATTTAGGAGACCAGACAGCATATAACCAATGTTGTTGGTAGTTTTGCATGGAACTCACCGGAGCTTTGGTTTGGTTGTGTATTGTTGGTGCGTTCATGTCTGGGCTGTTTGTGTCGCTGCTTATACTGCTGGTGGGGCTGAACTGGGTCCTTTGTTTCGTGACCGGGGTCACCAATGAAGGGTCGAGGATTTTATCGATGGGGATCGGCGTCGCACCTCCCGGCCGACTCGCGATGAAGTTTAATGAGCCGACAGAGGAACAGGAGGACATACGTCGGTATCGGGGGCGGTGGTGGGTGGTAATGGGGCGTGGGTGGGCCCGGAGTGACTTGTTTTCTGTGGGATGACAGGGAAGAAGAGGATGCGGGGAGGATCCGATCCTCCGAGGAAGAGGTTGCTCGGCTCCGTATCGCGTGATGCGGGTGGAGTTGGTGGGATGTGGTGGGAGGGGTGACCACCGATGTCGTTTGTGGCTTGAACGCCGACCCTGTGTCCGTGGAAGGTGTGATGTCTGTGGTTTGGACCAGGGGGCTATCGGCTGACATGCTCCGCGACTTCTTAATGTTCCGCAAACATCCCATTTCTGGGGATTTTGAGCTGGAGCGATCAAGTGGGTTGATTGGTGATTTGTTGATTGTAGGGGGAGCGGTGGAATCTGAGAGACTCGCTCCAACTTTCTTGTGGATGTATTTCGTTGATTGACTTGCGTTCGGGGTCGAGGTGAGCCATGGTTTGTCCAACGGATGAGCGGCCCTCAACGGCGGGCTCGTGTGGCCGTTTCCGCTCGTTATCGAGCTATCGGAGCTTTGTCGTCGATGGGAGGTGATGTGGGTATCACTCTGCCCCAAGTTATCAAGCGAGACACAACTTTCAGCGTCCACTGTATCCAGCGATTGAACAGGGTTCGTTTCTGAGGTCGATTCTGACTTTTCAACCTCCTTAGTTTCCTCGCATTTTTTATCCATATCAGGTTCGACATTTTGAGACTTCGTATCAGCAGAAGGGTTGGTGACTACTGATGCATCATCATCTGTGCTCTCTTGGGCAGTGGTTTGGCTTCTGGGGATGATATGGGCATGAAAAGCGCCATGAAAATATAGACATTTTTAAAATGTTAATTTAAATGTCTAGTACAGGCAGAGTTGATCAGAAAAATGTTGGGACAATATTTTAATTACGAACATATGAAACATTCTATAACATGCAAGTTTTAATTATAGAGCCGCCACCAATATTTGTAAGCACAATTATATTACAACTCCATTTGACAATGTTAAATTAGCCACAGTATTAATATGTGGCAACTGGATGTAGACACCACTTATCTAATAATAAATATGAAAATGCTTAAAAAAATGTTTAAAAAATGTTTGCTTTAAAAACCTGAACCAAGCAAGATACAAATGACATCACTCACCCATCGATTCGATTTTGAAGTCGAATCTTTGCTTTCGGGTTGTTGTTGTCCACAACTTTCCTATTGGTTTGTAGTGTCTGCCAATTGTCAGCTGGTTAGTTAGGTGTTTACTTCATATAACTCGTATCTTTGTATGATATGTGGATGTTTAATGTTAAAAAAGAAAATGACACTCTGTTGTATTTCGTATCATTTGATATTTAAAAAATTTTTGGGTAGAAATATTTTTTTCTTGGGGTAATCTGGAAAATTATGCAAATATGGTAATAAAAGGTCTAAAGTTAAAAAGGAAATGTTGTGATTGTAATATAGAATATAAATAGTTGGTACAATGGATCATTGTATTAAGCAAATACTTTCACTGCATTGAGTTGACACATGTAGCAACCATGGTCGCCTTCCAGCCGTTTATTAAACTAAGGGGATGTTCTCATTTCAATGTGTGGATCGCAGGTTCGCCAAGACATCAACCATTGAATGCGGGCCCCACATACGCATAGAAAGCGGGTTGGCACCTGTGAAAATCGCTTGGTGCTCGATGAGAAGTTGGCGAGTTGAAGGAATTGCTCAGTATCATCGCATTGTGAAGTATCCAGCAAGTCATTGTCGTGGGTGTAGCGGTCTTTTCGAGCTGGGGACAGATTTTAAGCTTATAGAGGTGATCGGCGCAAGACAAACGACTGCAAAAGCATTTTCCAAGAATGTTTTCTTTAAGAGCGAAAGTCAGAGATTTAAATGCAGCTTTTACAGTTTTAATAGTAAATTCATAAAACATTTTTTTAGAAAATTAAAAAAAAATTGAATTGAAATTTTGGATCTGATATAAAAAATCGGATTTTATTCATTTTTCTGAAAAAGTAAAATTCCAAACTCACTGTCAAAATAACTAGTGTCTTCTTCGTCATCTATTTGAGGAACGAACTGAGCTTTCTGTCGCAGAAGATTGTTCCAGTCCATTGTGGTGAAATAAGGATGATTCTTCACCTGTGGAAGTGGACAGCTTGAAATTTCAATATTCTCACATTTCCGTGCGTCGCAATAATCGTTGGGAGCTTAAAACTAAAAAAAGCTTGACGTAATAACCTCAGAAATTTAAACGTGGGCAAAAGTTATCAGGACTCAAATTTCATATGCGCAGTAAAGTTAGAAATGAGTGTTGTGGATGTTAGTTGCTCAGATCAATAGCTGCAGACAATTAGTTACAGCGCATTGATTGATTGATTGATTTTCAAATGACTTAATTCTAAAGTCTAATGTAATTCGCGCAGTTGGTATATAGTTCTTTATAACTGCAGACAGTTTGGAGAAATTTTATGAATTAATTTTAGTTGAGCTTCCAATAAAGAAGCATTATTTCAAAAATCTCTATTCAGCAAAGTCAATTTTAAATTAATATCCCGGAATTTTCCCGATTTGTTACAAATCAATTTAACATAGAAAACACACAAAGTGACCTCAAACGCCCCTCTGCTCCCGAGTCGAGATAAAGCATCCCGATCGAGTAAACATGAAATCAGGTTGATCGCTTCGTCTGACAACGAATCTTCACCTTCTGGCCACACGATGTCATCTGGAAATCACATTTTGAAATTTTGGATTCACTTTTTTTTTACATTTTTTTTGTATTAACAATAAAAAATCCTTGCAAAACCAAACTTGTTTTAAAAGACACTTAATAATAATAGAATGATTCACATATTTGTCTCAGTAATAATAACAAGATAGCTTGCATAATAATGACCACCAATTTGCACACACGTGCCAGGTGCCTCTAAATACTACAGGATCGCTTAAATTGCTTAGATTGCTATGTAAAGTAATTCTAACCCTGTCCCAAACACTAATCTCAACCCCAGAACTAACTTTAACCCCAATCCTAACATTAATATCATAATCTTTATTTTAGTAAGAGAAGTTTTTTCCAAGGCTTTTGTAATTACGAAGTATAGTAAGCGCTCCAAGCGCTCCAAGCGATCCTGTATTAAGGGGCAACTGTCACGTATGTGCAAATTGGTGGTCACTATTATGCAAGCTATCTTGTTCCTGTAGTATTTAGAGATACCGACACACGACAACTTGTATCAAACCGTCCCCACCATTGATGGCTTGCATGAACAGATCATCAGGTGTTTGACCAAAGAATGGAACACATCCAACAAGGAACTCATACAAACAGATGCCAGCGGACCACCAATCTACGGGGGTGCCATACCCAAGGTGGAGGATTACTTCGGGGGCAATGTACTCGGGAGTCCCATATACCTGGGTGGGTGAACAACATTAGTGGGAAATCTTAGTTGTTTTTAACAACAGTAGACTGGTTGGTAAAAGCAGATCTGTAATAGCTACAGTAGTTTACTAACACTTATGTATTTTACTAACACTTTTGTATTGTTATAGCTACAGTAGCGTACTAACACTTATATATTGTACTTACACTTTTATATTGTAATAGCTCCAGTAATGTACTAACATGTATTTTAATACCTACGGCACAAATCCTTAAATATTGGCACCACAAATTCAACCAACCGCCAAATACACTAACATCGCTCATGGACAAACTATTTATTGAAAGCCAAAACGCTAATGAGTTTTGCATTATATTCTTGGTATAAATAAGTGTGGTGAATTGTAATTGTATCTTAGGGTGTTGACTCAGATATCAGGAAATGTGTTTCAACATATTTATCACACCTTTTATACTTTAAACTGGTAAGTAAAGTACAAATCATATTACACAATGGTATAGGGAACACCATATGGAAACATAACCATCATTCCAGCGATTTGAATTGAAAAACAACTTTAGAGAATCTAATGTAGAAAAATAAATTTTTCAACCATCTCAGTTTTGATTCAACTGAATTTGTTTGCAAACACTTTTCATTAGGACATGAGTCACATTATAACCTTACAACAACGGTTAAAAAGCACAAATATGCAATTTATAAGTATTAATCTTCAGGCATATATCAATTCCCGATATTCTGCACTTGTGTGATTTGAGAAATTGATTAAACCGCAATCAATATTTTAAAACCTGTCAATATTTGCTGTCACTGGAGCCCTAGCATTTGAATGGAGGAACAGACTTGGAAATTCAACCATCAATATTTAACTAGCAGTGGATGGAATGGCTAATGGATGGTTAAAATAGCTGTGTGGGACAAATAATGGAAATTTGGAGGCTTGGCTATAGATTGATGGTAACAAACTATAATGTAGGATAGGGAACTATGTTGTCCATACCATGATTGAACATTCATTCTATTTCTAGTTTTATCAATGGAAGTTAAAAATAAATAAATGGCATTTCAAACAAAATATTGAAAAATATTTTTAACTAAAAAAAAGAAGATAAATCTCTATAAGCACAAAAGAAGAAAAACCCACCAACCAACCATAATCAAAGAATAAAAATGACAAATACTTGGAAGAGAATTGATTATTAGGAACCCAGCAAGCTACCTGTTGGTCGTTATTATTTATTTGAAATTCATCTAGCTAAATAACTTGATGGTTTAGTCCGTCGTATTTTAGCTTTATGGTTGTAGGATTAAAACTGGTCAACAGCTAATCGATTGTGTCCATGCTCCGGCAAATAAATAGGGTATTACTTACTTACTTTACCGCAAGAAACGACTTTAGCTTTTTTAAAAAAAATAAAATAAAAATTACAAATATTTGGAAGAAAAATGTTAATTAGGAATCCACCAATCTACCTGCCGGTCGTTGAACAGCTGCTGCGGATCCAAGTGCGATTCGTACATGTTGGTCGTTCGTGACATTAATCCAACCTTGGACAACCCGAAGTCAGTGAGCTTTATGTGTCCCATTGATGTAATCAACAAGCTGCAGGAGGTTAGAAATTGCGTTTGTTATTTTATTGCATTGGAATGCGATCTTTTAATAACTTGGCATAATGTAAGAAATTGTAATCTTCTACGATTTAGTAGAGTGCAGTTTTTGTGAAGCCAATAATATTATTTTGGTTACCTTTAAAACATTTTGCTGGTCTAGCATATTTAGCTTGTAAAACCTAACGATTTAAGGTCCAAAATTTGACATTTAAAAGTTCTTATGAGTAAGTTAACACCCATTAGTACTTGGATGACAAATTATCTTCTGATTGACATAAAAAACATCTGAACGCACAACATTAACTTTGAGGGTTAGATCAAGGTAAAGACCCAACTAAATAACACAATTATTGTTTAAACCAAACATTATAACCCACTTGTCTGGCTTCAAATCCCTGTGGACAACACCATAGTTGTGGAGATATTCGAGGGCCAGGACAGTTTCGGCGAAGTACATTTGAGCCACTTCGTCAGGCAGCACACATATGTTCTGTGGGGTGGATTGGATGAGTGGATATCGACATTTGTTTAGTCTAGTGGTTAAGTGCGTCGCCTTTCAGCCAAAAGGTTGTGGGTACAAAACTGTGGGTACGAAAAAAAATGTCCTTGGGCAAGGCACTTAACGGACATTGCCTGAACACAGCGGATTAAAGGCTGCAACCAAATTAAAGAAACATGTGAATCGTACACAACACTGCAATAGCTCCGGTAACCCGAAAAAAGAAAGTAAAAGTGTGAACTTATACAAATGACAAGTCAGCAAATGGATCACTATGGTTGTATTACATTTGGCTTCTTTGGTGGATTTAGTTTAAACAAAACGGTTTTATATTGAAGAATTCAAGATAACGACCTCATTTGGAAATTACTCTGTTTGATAGTTTAAACAAAAAATGTGTAGGTAATACCAATTACTGTGAAAACGGTCAAACAAGGTAAGTTGTTTCACCTTGATAAGTGACGCGACGTCTCCCCCTTCCACATACTCCATCACCATACACAGGTGGTGTTTGGTCTGGAACGAACAGTACATCGTCACCACAAATGGATTCTCCACAAATGTGAGGATGTCTCGCTCTGCAAATACCTGGGGGTGGAACACGTGTTATAATGTGCGTTTAGTAAATAAATCGAGTTTAGTATAGTTAATTTTTGTGCTTCTTCATTACAATAGAGAACCTGGTGGTGAAACAAGTGTTATAATGGTTATTTAGTAAATAAATTTGTACAGGTCAAAAATTTTTACATTTCAATACTCTTGTGAATCTAAAACAAATCAACTTAACATTTTATAATAAGAGTTTGAGAAATCAAATTGAAATGCTTTTGTAAAAACTTAGGTTCTGTGAATGTACTGATTGTTATGAAAAATATTTCAACAAATACTAAAAGCATTGAAAATACATTAAAGATAATACAAATTACCGTTTTTTTTATTACATTGCAATGGAATCTTTGGGTTATTTTCAACTAAAACCAGCAAAGCAAGAAAATGGTGGAAGAAGTATTCAAAATAATGGAGGACTGATAATGAAACTGGGTTTCAGTTTGTTACATCTGCATTATTAATACAATGTTGGAGCACAGCCATTTCATTATATGTGTTAATGCAAGGTTGGTTAAGTGCAGCTGGAATATCAGGGAACTAGATGATTTAGAAGTTGCAACATGCGGTATCAACTTACCTGCTGCACTTCATTGCGAAGTGCCAGATTATGTTTGTTGATTTTCTTCAGCGCAAATCGGTGAGATGTGTCCTTGTGCCGGACCAAATATACAGCCCTGGAAGAATGAAAGATTAAAATTTAATAAGCTTTCAGCAACAAATACTTATCCATGCAATCCACTCCAAAATAATGACTTATTCATATGCAAGATGGGTATACGCCAGCATTGATTTTTGCTTCACACAATATATGAAATATTAACATCACAAAACCCAGCATTTTAACCAAAAACCTACTATACAACAAGTCCTTGTGCCCAACCCATCATGGATCGAAACTTGGCTCGGTAAAAAAAGATAAAAAAATAAAAACATATTCTAAATGAAAAAAACGATCTTAGCATTTAGGTTAAAAATTTGGGATGCTAAAAATGCTAAAAACTTTAAATAAAATTCTTGGCATTAATCAAAACGTCAATTTAACAGTGAGATCAATTTATTTTAAATTGGAGATAAGTTATAAAATACATTTTTGTACACTAATGATTAATGGATTTTTTTTAATCTTTACTGTGGTGGGGTCAACATGTAAAGATTGTCGATGACCAAAAATTGTGTATACCTAAAGCAAGTTGCATGGAAATGACAATTAACTGCAGAATCTCACCCATAAGCTCCGTTACTGATGAGCTTTTTGACGATGAAATCTTCCTCGGATACTTGCTGTTGTGGTCGAGATGTCTCCTCAAGCTCGTCGGAATCACTTGATGATGATCGGACTTTCAGAATGTTCTGGAATTCATTGGATTAAATGTGTGGCTGGGATAGCACTTTAAATAAAGAAATTTACACAAAAATATGAGGTAAAAGGAGGGAAGGAGGGAATCTGCACACTAAAATAAGGATTAGGGCGTTAGAGTTGATTTTAAACATGAGGTTGGAGTAAGGATTAGTTCTGGGGTTGAGATTAGTGTTTAGAGCAGGGTTAAAACTAGTTTTAATAGTTTTGGTTAGCAATTTCTCTCCTTTTAGTGTTGCCCTAAAAATGATTATTAGGTGTGACCAAGATAATTGATTAACATACGCTCCTTTAATCAACATATGCTCACACACACACAGAAATGCAGACTGATGTGTGATCATTACAACACTGGACAGTATTTCAGTATTTTAATTCACACATATATCAACATAATAATGGTTTGTATTTTTATTCATTTATTTATTTATTCATTGGTTAATATTTTTTTCGCATAAAAAATTGTCACAGTAAAAGTTAATATCCAAATGAATAAGCATCATTTTGGTCTGATCCAAATATAATGGAGCTTTACTTGTACTAAGATGTTGATGATAGACTTGAGTTTACGACAAAATATATATTTGGAAAATGACATGGCACTCCGATTTTGTCACAACTTGCTCGTAAATCAGGGGAAAATTACATCCAACATTATGTCATTACGCATCCATAATAAGAGTGAGTACATTATCATGTTACAATTATTGTGTAAATATTTGTCGAAATAATGAAAACGTCAGAAGCCTCTTTAAAAAGTAATGATTTAGTGAATCATAGCAATCCCTTTTTGTTTAAGAGGATTTAGAAAATCATAGAATTGTGGGGCACTGTGGTATAAAATTTTAGTTTGTGACATTTTAGAATTACAATTTCATTATTAATCACTGACAACTGTTGATATCCAATGAAGTTACATTTCCTGAACATGACTATTGGAAGTGGTATGTTGTGGCTTATACTTCTGGTAAAAATTAATCATTCATTGATATTAATCGATTACATGTTTAATAGTGTTTAAGGTACAATATATTTCTTGTTGGCGTTGAAAAATGGTTATCAAAAATACTTTGCAAAATTTATTGTTTAGTTATATTCTGTGAACAAAAAAAAAATGAAAAGAGTTTCATTTTAATAGGTTATTTCCAATTTTTTTAATTGTGAAATAAATTTGCACATTGTCATATTTTATTAACCTTTAATTGTTTCAATTAAATTGATTTAACGTAATCATTCGATTCTTCATTCTAAAATAAAACCACTCTGTGCAGTGAAGACATTATAACTTGTGTGTAAAGTTAATACATCTGATACCCATTTACTCAGGGATAATATATTTAATTTATATTAACCTAATAATTTAACCTTTAATTCTAAAATAACTAAGACAATATACCTGGTAAAGTAAAAATTTTAAAGTTAATAGATTAATCTCCTATAATGAATAAATTATTTGACTCATTTTAAAATAACTACGTACAGTAAAACAATAAAACTGGTTCAGTTAGGTTAATAGATTACTCTCTTACAACGACCATTTTATTTAAAATTAAGCTATCAGTCACTGTGTGATCCAATGAGATTAATTATTGAACACAGTATGGACTGGTTGATCATAATTGGACGACAGTTTCCTGTCAAATCACCAAATCTTCGACTGGTTAGTCTAGTGGTTTAGTGCGTCGCCTTTCAACCGAAAGGTTGCAGGTTCAAAACTGGTCTCTAGCTAGTCAGTTGTGTCCTTGGGCAAGGCATTTAACGGACATTGCCTGATCCCAGCGGATTAATGGGTTCTACCAAATTGAAGGAACTTGTCTATCATATACAACACACTGCAATAGCTCTGGTAACCCGACGATGGGCCCGAGGTGATCTGACGATTGCTCGTGTGTTACCCCCTTGGTTTTCCCATTCACAGGGATAAACATGAATATCCTATATATTGCAATGAAAATTAAAGATCAAGCGAAGATAAACACCACGAAAGTCCATACGAACCGATGTGAGACCCAACTGTTGCACAATGTACTGTGGGATATCGGTTCCAATGCAACTCCTACTCTCCTTGGCCACATATTCCGCAGATTCCAACAACTGGTAGAATTCTTCGGGACTGAATTCCTGTGATTGAGATTCTTACCATTTTAAACTAATTTTGTGACATCAAGTTAAAATAACCTAAAATAACATTTTCATCAATAAAGGGTACATTGAAAAGAAAATATTAACAGAAACCCAGTGGCAAAATCTAACAATTCACATTTGTTTTTAAGAAAAAATTGATGATACTTGTATACCGCCAACATTAAGAGAATAAATATAAAACAAAATATCGTGGTGAAACCCCCATCAGTGCTGTATGCATCGTGCGAAAAGTACGAATACATTGCTAAACAATTACAAACATGTCTTGCTTGTACAGTTTTGTTAATATTTTTGTTGCCACAGTCAGAAGTATGTTGTTTATTTTTCACAATAAGTCTCGATAAGAATACATGTAATTGCTATAATAATATAGTTAGAACATGCTGGTAGTTGGCATTTGTTTTTATTTGTCCTGCAGTTTTATTTGAGTAATCAGGTTACTAGACTTATGTAACACAAATATGTACTAATGAGCTATATTGCTGTTTAATATATTAGCTATTGCATGTATTATTAGAAAGGTGGATTAGGCTTCTTAAAATAGGAATTGGGAAAAACAAATAATATGCTTTGGGCTATGACAACACGCTACAAGATTTGTAAGTTTCAGATTCTGGCATAACCTGAAATGCCACTGTTTGAAATACATTTTACAACTATTTATAAACTGAACGTGAGAAAAAGATGACACATTACGTAAGGACTTATCAACTATATATTACAGCCAGTAGCAAATAAATCTACTGAATTTAATATTATTACCGCTAATCATTTATTCAAGAATCGTTGAAGTTTATTCAACAAGGACTGAATTAAAACTCAACAAGGAATTTGTAGAGCGAGTCTGAATGGTATATTTGGATTGGCCCACTTACCAAGCACTCCAGTAGCCTGGCTGGTCGTGCTACGATCATCATGAACTTTTTCACAAGTTTCATCATCCCGCCGCTACCTCCAGTGGATTTCTCATGAGCCTGTGAGCAGGGACCACTATTCATATATGATATTCATGGGTGACAAACCATGGTTTAAATGGGCTATATATAGAATAGGAGATTCATGTTTATCCCCGTAAATGGGATAACCAAGGGGGTTCAACACACGGGCAATCGTTATATCACCTCGCGCCCACCGTCTGGTTACCGGAGCTATTGCAGTGTGGTGTGTATGATTGAGACATTCCTTTAATTTAGTAGAACCCATTAATGTGCTGGGTGCACTGCAATGCACTAAACCACTGTTCTCCGATATGACATGTACATCAGTGCATTAAAATCAAGTAAAAGTTAAATTGTGAACAAATTAACACAAAAATGCACAAATGCATTTTGATCCCAATTATACTACTCACACTGGCAAAATGTTCAAATGATATGTTAGTTAATAGTTCTAATATTCCTTCACTATAACAACTGACATAGTACTATAAGAACTTACAATTCCTATTAAAAATACACCCACAATATTTAAGTACTACTATCTTCATTTCCTATAAAACCAGGTGTACATGCAATCAACCCACCTCCTCAATAAGTTTCTCCAGGTTTTCCGACAGCTCAAAGAAGTATCGTGCAGTTATCCGATTCTCCTGCGACATTTGCAGACAGGAGCGCGCCATTTTCACCACTTGGTTGTGCACGAAACTCCATGCGGCATCCGACACTGGGGTCTGACATCCTTGCGAACACGTGTCGATGAATTGCTGCGTTGAATATTATCTGTTACGTAGGTTTATTTATGTAATTAGGTTACTAGAGATGAATTGCTGGGTTGAATCTTATTTGTAACGTAGGTTTACAGCTTTATTTGAGTAATTAGGTTACTAAACTTATGTAACACAAATATGTGTTAATGGGCTCTTTTGGTCTTCTCTGCTTCTTTTACTGTACATCACTCTATATTACTGTAAATGCTGTTGTTGTTTGTTATGTTGAATTCTGATGTCAGTTCTGATGTATTTAAAAATAAACTTAAAACTTGTGACGTCGGCACTAGTTCATGCAACCAAAGAATATTTGTATGGTCGTGCGGCCAAATAGTTACCGCGACCGATACATATATAACTTACATACAAAAAACGGTTTTAGCAAGAAACTAAGCCCAGTAAAAACTCAGACAAATATAATAATGGGAGACGCCAAAATCTTGGGAATATTTCCACCTTAAGTTTTTCCTCCATCTGGTCGACGGCTTTGGGGAAGCGCTCTCTGTACACGTTGTTCATCATGAGGACCCCAGAGTCATGCGATACCGGGGTCCGACCGGGGCTCAAGCTGCGTGATCGGGGGCGGAATGGACTACGACATCCACCTGAGGTAATAGACCACTCTTTAATGATGTTAGGAGAATTCACTTTTTAAGAAACCAGAGACATTTAAAGATTAGAATTTAAATTGATGTCACTTTAGGCTTATCATTTTAATATTATACCTTTTATTATATTTCAATATTTTTATACTTTTATTAAAAGGAAATGGCGTGCTAAAGTCAAATATATATCTATTGCTTGGAAAAAACGACTTACTTTGCAGTTTATTAATTTGAAAGAAAAGCCTGAAAGAAAGTGCAAACACAAGCATTGCATAATTAGGATAGGATATTCAAGTTTATTCTCCATAAATGGAAAAAACAGGGGGGCTAACACACGGGCAATCGAATAAAACCTGAATTGCAGTTAAAATTATCATAAAGTCACAGTTATGTCACGCAATTTTTCCAATCCAAGTCTTACCTATATCATCCTCATTGATGCTTTCATTGGAACAGAAATGTCGGGATAGATAGGTGAGTTGGTCATCTGTGGGTTGGGAGGGCAACTGGTGCAAGCGGTCCTGT
>CH002142.1:124893-144099 GCA_000149265.1 Ciona savignyi | reverse complement strand
ATTCAGGGCAACTGGTGCAAGCGGTCCTGGGGGATTAATAGATGTGAGTGTCCGGATCAATATTCACATCATCACTGTGTCTGTTCATTGTGTGGCTCTTGCTGAGCGACATTTTAAACAGTCAATGCCACATGTACAATATAACATCATAATGAAATATCAGGGTGAAAAACCATCCAATTTTGAGAAAGTAAGAATATACTCGCTTGTGAAAGCTTACATGAGTAACGAGTAAATCTTTTAACAAAATAAAATAAAACATGTTAAAATAAAATGTGTTTAAATAAAACGGTCGCAAATAAAACGTGTTATAAAATGTATAATAAAAATGGTCACAATAATGAGGATTTGTTTTTTATTCTCCTATGTCAGTTAAATATAAAATGGTTGCGATTAAAATTAATTGTTTTTTATTTGCGAGAGTAAATTCTTAATCGCACGGCATGCGTCACGAGAGTAAAAATTTATTCCTGCAAATAAAAAGCAATCAATGTTTACCGCAACTGTTTCTACGCGAGTGTTCCTAACATGGATTTTTAGTCCTGAACATGAATTCAAGCATACACACTAGAAAAGCGCTCCATTTATTATGACTGGCTAATTATCAAACATTAAGAACGACAATTAGGTGTAGCGGGATTATTAAGGCTTCTAATCTATTATAAACCTATTATAAATTAAAGCTTTTACACAGTGACTATTTCATAACGTGATCTGCAAACTTGGACAAAAGTAAAGAATGGACCATTTAACACTGCCGTACAGTTAAACACCAGACCAGTGCTGCGAACAATTTATGATCAGGGGACAAAATTATTTCATTCTTAGACTGGGGAGCCAAGTAATCGAGCCGCCACTCACATATAGTTTGTCACTTTTGATAAAAATATTAAAGAAATACAGTTTATTACTGGGTAAAACTAGAAAGCACTATTGCGTCAAGCGACACACAAAAACATGTCGTCAAAATCCGTTGGGCCGGATTTGACCCGCAGGTCGTAGTTTGCCCATGTATGCACAAGACAGTGAAATTTATTTGCATGAATCTGTTGACTGAGAAAATATTGGTGAATGCAAACTATAATAACAATGATTGGTTGTCACTTATGACAATCAGTGTAACTGTACAGTTAGTGCAAAAATACATCCCATTACCAGTGCTTATCAATAATTGATTATTTAGTGATTTTCGATCGAATCAAGTTTACAACTACAATTGAAATCATGTTTTGCTAAATATGACAAATTGTCAGCTTCGCATAGAAAATATCAAATTACTTTGCAAATAATTAGATTTAAAGACATGTGATAAGTTTAAAATGTTTAAAAGATATTGGCAAAAAGTTTTATTTCTGTGTTGTTCACGAAATAAAAGTAAATTACAAATGCGTCAAGCTGTCATAAAAAACAACTCATTAGAAAATATGAATAAAAATAAAAGAGTTGCTTTAGCCCAATAACCTTTTTCAAAGAAATCCCCAAAAGTTCAACAATCCCACTAAACCTAGTGATCAGTCTCATTTACACATCACATCAAAATGAAGGAAACAATCAGAGTTGAATCTACTGGGGATGTTGGCTAATATGGTTTTAATATGCAGTGGAAAGCAAATCATGGCGGGCAAATTCCCGGCAAACCCAATAATATGTGCATGATGACCGTTTCTCAGAAAGTGTGGTATAGTACAGTGCTTCGCAACCTTATTTTACTTGATATTTAAAAACCTGCTTAATTTTGAATGCACATTGCATTCTGTAATAAGAGTCTGATAGCCTTAATATTCAAATTTGCAAAAACTCAAATTCTTTTTATTTTAGTAAAAACTGTGTTTAAAAAATAATATTTTCCCGCGGCACACCTAGCATTGTCTTGCGACACACTGGTTGAGGAACACTGGTACAATATACATGAATATATTACTGTCTTGGCGGGGCGCGAGATGATCTAATGATTGATGTGTGTTAACCCCTTTGTTTTTTTCCATCCACAGGGATAAACATGAATATCCTATCCTAACTATAGTGTTTTAACTTCATTCAATAGGAATTTAAAATTAAATTTATGATTATGCAACAGGCGGATGGATATACATGATAAGTGACATTGCTCCAAACTATTTTAATAAAAAAAATGACACGAGAATGTGCATTCTGCCATGCCTAGCACTGCTGTGAAATGGCACAAATGCATTTCTAATGAGGGTATTAACATTGGGCTATAATTAAGGTATTATCAAATTGAAGCTTTGTATTACTAAGTGGTGGCTAAGAGGGATTTAAAAGCATAATGCAATTAAATGCTAAGCTGATTGCCAAGTTTAAGTAAATATATCAAATATAAGAAAAATTGTCAAACTAATATAATCAAAAGATGATGTATATATAAAAACACATTGTTATAATATATTTTACCCTGTTATAATATATTTCAGTATTTTTAAATACCCTGGCAAAAAATATGCTATGTGATTATAAAAGCAGGGTCCCTAACTGCATTTGGTGCATTTTATAGGTAGTTTGTATCTGCAAGCATAAACGCATGGGTCACATGTTTATTACACAATATATGTTGTTGTCAGATATGTGCACACCAGGTCCATGTTATCCAACGTTCCAAAAAGTTTTAACCGGACTGCAATAGTCTTACTTCTGCAAGCATAAACGCACAGCTCCCAAAATTAATAAAACAAAACTTCTTTTCCATTTTTCCAAATGGGACCCATTTTTTTCAAATTTCCTGTTTTTTCAAAATAATTTTAAAAAGCAACGTTCTATCTTGTTATCCATGTTCATTAGGCTTACACGGTATATGTTATTGTTAGATAAGTGCATGGAAACCCACAATTAAAGCAACGTTCTAACCTGTGAGGAGCAGGCTGACGATGAAAGAACTGACGACGGGGTGTTTGTGCCGTAGCCACTAGAGGGCAGGGAGGTGACGGACCACCGTCTGCCCTCCATGGCGGCGACGAATTGTCGAGGCTTCACGTACGCTGGGGCGAAGGAGAAATGGCCCGGTTGGTTGTTCGGGGATATGTTGCGGGGGCTGTCCATGGGGCTGCTCAGTCCTGGGTGGGTGTGGGGGTTGAGGGGGAACTTAAAAGAAGGGAAATCGGGAAGGAGGGGAAACCGCACACTTAACGGATGCTAAATAAAAATTACGGAAGCTAGTTTTAACCCTGCCCTAAACACTTAATCTCAACCCCAGAACCAACTCCAACACCATGTTTTAAACTAACTCTAATGTTTAAATATTTATTTTAGTGTGCAGTGTCCTTCCCGCTTTCCCTCCTTTTAGTTTTTCCCGGTTGAGGTATTTAACAGAAATAAAATGTCATTACATAACCCAACTACCAACCAACATTTACCATACACATTTCATTTCATTCAAATGCATGAAACTAATCATCTACAATGGTTGATAAAAGAGCATTAAGTCAAAATAATAATTAATACTTTTTTTTGCTTAGAATATCTGACAAATCCATAGATAATGCCATGATGTTTATATTGCTATCTAAAGTAAATTACAATTTGAAACTATTACACCAAAACTAGATAGATACTCCAGCCAGAGGGTCATACTATTAACCACTCCCATAAAGAGCAACAAGTTTATTTAAAAAAAAAGAAGAAAATATCCAATGGATAGAAGAGAATGGTGGACAGATAACTATGACAATTTGTGCAGATTTATGGTGAATTTTAAAAGGAAACACATTTTTTTTGAAGTTCCACGTTTACCTTGTGGCAGCAAGCCAGGTGAATGAGGTCTAGTGGGGGAGGCAAGCAGTGTGTTGCGACGTGCTGAGCTATTCCGTGGCCTGTAATGCAGCAGCTTGTATGAATAATGCAGCTTGTAAGCTATTGAAGTAATGATAAAAAACAATAGCATATTCGACTTGTGCCAAAAGTGCCAAAAATATACTAATTTTTGTGCCTATGATGGTCATTTTAGCAATCTGTCCTATTTGCAAAAAATCAATTCTTTCTACAACAACAGAATTATCCATTAACACGTGTCACAGAATGTACAAAATATAAAATCCGAGTCAGAATTTGCTCAAATAAAAAACTAATTAATGTTCATTCTGTCAGTTTTCTATTCAACTTGAGTATATGAGAATAAAAAAACAAATCCTTATCATTGCGACCATGTTATTATACACATTATAACACGTTTTATTTAACATGTTTATTTTATTTTGTTTAAATATTTAATCCCATTACTCGCGTGAAAGATTTACTTGCATGAACTTCCACACGCGAGTGAATTTTTACATGCCCGAAATTTGATGAATTTTTGGCACTAAAAATTAATGGATATACAACTGGTCCAGATGTACAACTTACAGATGCCCATCTTCCAATTCATTCTGCGGCAGCTTAGCAATATTAAGGTGAAGAAACTTAACCAACTTGTACTTCATTGTGGAACTTATAATTCGAACCTACATCATCATAAACTCCTAGTTACAAACGACAAAATATAATAATCAAGGACAAAAATATTACAAGGACAAAATATAATAATCTTTCAAAAAAACCACAATGCTATGGTAAGCACAATCTGTTTTCTAATTAATTTCGTTACAAACAATTTCCTTCTCTTATATTGATTAACACAGTATTGCTTTCTACTCATAACATTGCCTGTGTATCTACTACATCAACCCAACATTGGATGGCCGATTTGACTAATGGTTTATCCATTGTGTAGTCTTACAGCAAAATATCATATGTATTCCAGTAAAGTAAATTCAACATTATGGTTGTGCAAACCATAAAACTACAAACTCATATTACAGTTCTACCATGCTTAATTGTTTGATTTTTAATTTTTACTTTCAAGTTCTCACTTAATTCAAAGGTAATTTAAACTTGGCTATATGACTTACTTATGTGGCTGATTAAGAGAAAACTTCAAAATCAGACTTGACACTAAACACTTAAGAAAATGACGTACATAAATATATGATTTACATATGATATGTAAATATCACTGGCTGTTACACAAGCTCTCCAACCTTGATAAAAAAAATGTAAAATACATAAGAAATTCACTGCCAAACTGTTTTCAGTAGTGCTGCTGGTACTAAAACAGACATGCTTAATCTTTTATGGCTGTATTCCATCATATTAAAATAATTTGATGTGTTTTAAAGATACTATTTAACAAGTTTAATAACTACAAATAACCAAAATACAGCTGACCATTTTGCTCTAACATTGTTAGAAGTCAACAAAACATTAGAAAGACCACTTAGAGTAATGTAGGTATATTTAGGAAATAAACTACACAATCTAGCCTTATTTAAGTTCAAGGAAAGTTTATCCACTTAACTCTGTCATCCTGTCATTAATGCATCTTATACTAATCCGATTTCATACTAAATGAAGGGCGAACTAGTTGCCTTTACACTGAACTAGACATGCGTCGCGTGTGTCCTATAGTCGCCATACGAACCGACCATCCAATCGACCTATTTTCACACCACGAAGACGAGGGCAGGAGATACTATTGTCCGATGGAACACATTGGACACAGGGAGTTCGTATTGGTTAAACGGAACGATTAGTCAATGGATCGTTTAAACTGTTAAAAGGAACGGCAAAGAAAGAGTGAAAGCAAACTAAACGTTCGTGTGCGAGCCGCTTTAATTCGCAGCCAAAACAATCAACGTATTCGTGGCCCTAAGGCTTACTTTACAACTGAGGTAAAAGTTTATTTAATTCGTTCATTTTAAACACGCGACTTAACTCGTAATGATAAATACATCGAGTAGTCATTGGCGCACAAACAAACAGAAACACTTTTTAATAGAAGTTAACTCGATGTGCATACAACATACGTAATAAGTTACACATACCTACACTCGTTCAGTGTTGCTACGCATACATTAAAGACGTGACTTTCCATAACGTATTGGAATCAATGGAAGTTAAATTGCTTCATTGATTTCCTATTGACTTTAGTTTCGCATCAGACATGGAAATATGGTTCTGGAATTTACCACCAAACCTTATGAATATCGTCAGAATACATATTTATTCTCGTCTCACCACTTAGCTTTTGAAAACAGTCTAGTTAAAAATACAAGTTTATCGGTATAAACAAAATTAATATTTAAAAGTGGGTCTGTTTTAACCATTTAGCTTCTTTTATATTATTACTTTCCTAAAATTATTGCATGGCTTTTCGGGGAAAATAATAATTTGCGCAATCATCTATTGCGATAACAGAAATTATGTCGTGCAAAACAATCGTGTTAAAATGGGTCACATTTGTTGGAATTTTCTAGGAACCGATATGTATGTAGAAACAGTTTTAATATTTTATACCATGCTTTTTGGACAGTGATATACTTTTGTAAATGAATGGGTATATAAGAACATTGCTTGCATAGAAGTATATTTAACATGATGTACTTCACACTGATTAAACAAAGCGCGTAAACAACTACGGGTTAGTTATCAACCCCGTTTGCCTATATTAATCCATCATTTGTTATTAAAAGTTATTGAAACAGTAACCCCGCTGTTTTATTGCAGGCCAATCTGGAACGAAGTTTGGCCGACTACTCGTATTACAGGGTCAATTGAGTACGTGGTCAGCCCACCATCATTCAAACGTTAAATAAATAATTCAGCCTCTTTATCCTGTTTATAAAGTGGCGACCGCAAGGTAATCACGAAATGATTGGACACAACGATTATTTAATAGCTTATTGCGAACGGTTCTTGGCCAATATAGATAGATTTTACCAAAAAAACACGGATATATAATTTAAAAAAGGAATATTAAAAAAGGCATAACTACAGTATTAAAAACCAGTCAAAAAATAACCACATATAAAAAGAGATGGCTGGTTGAACAGTTTAAAAAACATAGAAGGCTTCTCATAACAGGCGTGGTAGTCACGCCATGCAAATACCTGGATTAATAGATAGAGGTCTATACCATAGATAGAGGTTTATTACGAATTTTTAGTGACGAAATAATCCGATGTTGGAAAAAGGAAACATGGTTAGGAAATGACGTCAGGAGCGAGAGATACGAGTGGTAGAATGGTGGGAAGTTTAAATGTCGCGCTCCCATAGCGGTTTTCACTGTGACGTCGAGAAAGAGTTTTCACACCCGCAGTATTGAACACATGTCGGTAATGAAATGAAGAAAGCGATGATAAATTTGGTGAGAATGGTCAAGCGAAGTACACGATTCAATATCAGCGACTTAATGTGGTAAACGTCCTTCAACACGACATTATGCTTATATATTATGGGTGAGTCATCCTAACAACGCGGGAATCGATAACATTTTAAAGAGGTTATTGCAGCGATACTGTTTGGGAACTTAGCAATAAAAAATTGATTTGATTATTTCATGTATGTAGAAGTACGAACAATACAACTACAAACTCGGGATATAATTCTCGTTTTTTCCCCATGGGTAGGTAAACAATGGTATTATAACATAGACAATGTCAATGTTAAATAACCTCGTGCCCATGGGCCATGGTTGGGTTACCACAGCTATTGCAGTGTATTAAATACGATAGCACAATGCTATAGTTTTCAAGTGCTACGCGGTTATTGTAGCATCTACACGCGTTTTCTCTTTAAATATTACTACCCCGTCTATTGTATTTGATTTTTATACATATTTTTTTTCGTTTGCTATTTGAAACGAAAAAGAAACTCAAAACCCCTTATCGTACCATATACTATTATAAGATGGTGGTCAAGTCAACGATATAACTAACATACTAGAGCGTTAAAAATAAATTAAACTTTTCTTAGTTAACCACTGCAGTGTACGATTGTTTACAGCACATTTTCACCAAAAATAGCTTTAAGATGTAGATTATATAAATCTCGTGCTTTCGATGTGTACTGTGAGGTCATAATCGGATTCAAGGTAAGAAAACGTGTTTCATTGCATTGTTGCAATCGAGCAAAACAACGGGAAATAAAGTTCGACTTGTTCACTCGATATATATAGGTAAAACAGATAAAAATAACTTATTCACCCAAATTTCTCCTTTTTTTCTCAAACTTGAGCTAAAATATCTTCCTACCTGCAAAGACTACAAACACGGAGAAAAATAACAGTTTTTCCGCGGCAAACAAAACTAATTTTTGATTTCCACTCAAAAAGCTTCTTTCTACTAACTTGTACTAAGTCTGGTGGAAAAGACGTCTAAATGTGGGGAATAAAAGCATAAACTACTATAACTTAGTTCAATACATGTAAAACTAATCTAATCTAAGGGATTCGTATTTCATTCCTAACTCACACTGATACAGGTTAACTCCGCACATGGTATTTAATTATGCTAATGCAAATGAATTGGAATTTAGTCACGACTATTAACAACGATTTTCGATTTCCGGACATCGCTATTGGCCCGGCGTGTAACAGGTGTTTGGACCGGGAATCGATGATCGGGATTTATGCCTTTTTCACCGGCAAAACTGGATTCATCTATTATCATTTATCGCCACCCAGTGACAAAAAATTCGACGGTTTAATTCCGCTAGTGGGGGAAAACACCATTCTGATCACTAGCTCCGTTGGTGGACAAATTTCAAGAGAGCAATTGACAAAATTATAGCGCAAGATGGCGCTGCAGAGTACGCTCCGAAATGAGGTATTGTTTCACTGGATTGGGTTTCAATATCATTTTATCACCAGCTGCTAACAAGACGTTGGCCAATCAATAAATGATCAGATACAGTTTGTGTTTGAATAAAACAACAACTGCGTAATATACCACATGCACACATGTGCTTTAAAATAAGTTGCCGTAAAAACACGATATATAAAACAGCACGCTATGCCTAATTAAATATTTTAATGTTTTTTATCGCTGCCCTGACGGTCTGGTGTGTATGTGTGCGTGTGTGTGTAATCACAAACGCAACCATGCACACAAAATACTGGGTTGTGATCAGAATTTGTATAAACAACAAACTAAAGCAGAATTTACAAATATACACAAAGTGTGGGAATCGTGATTTGACCGTTCACCCGATATATACTGACGGAAATCTATTGATGGAAAATAAAAGCGAATTTCGTGCTGGAAACGCAAGTCAAAAAGCAGAAACGTAGTCAAATGGGACGGACATGGGTTATCCATGTAAGAAACGACATCTACAACTGCATGAGCATATTTAGGAATGCCACTGTCGGAGCTATATTACAGTGCGTTTATTATTTGATTAATATAATTTTAACCTTGTGCGGTCGTGTGCCCGAATGGTATACCGGCTTATATACAAAACCGGTTCCTAGTCACCAGCCCATCCTGGGTTCAAAACTTGGCTCGGTAAATAAAAAATATAGATAATTTTAACCGATGCGTTCAACCACAATGAACGATGCAGACGACATCATAAGCCGACCTGCACAGTGAACCACATACATCCGTGATTGAATTACTGTGCTGCTTATAAAGTGTGGGGATGTTCTATAATGACCTTCTGCCCTGGACAGCTGGTCGGAGGTGCGTTCAAAAAGGATTTGGGGGACAAGAAAGAGATAATTCCGCATGACGTTGATTGAATTTCACACATTTGACGCTTAATGAACAGAATACAACGACAAAGAACGTCATCAACAATCGATATTATGCAACAAAACATCACTTACGATGGAGTGACGCTGTTCCTTCTTGATATATTCAATTCTTTCTGTCAATCAAAGCGAGGTTAATTAACAATCGTACAATGAAAATCGACCGGTTGACTTACGAAACTGGAGTTGAGAGACGGGTCGGATTTGCCCAGTTTGCTCTTGCGCATGCGCACTAGATTGCTCGTGTCGCTGGAGAAAGACATCTGCGAATCGATGCTGGAAAACATGGAGTCGCGTCGGGGGCTCTGGAACTTGCCTGGGGATGCATGTGTCGGTTATAGGAGTGGTACATACAACCACACAGCACTATTTAAACATTGATGGGAGTAATATTACAACGCACTGAGTCAAATACACGTAAAACTGATTTAAGTAAATAGTATTTTATTTTGAAAAGCGAACTAGGGCCTGTAGATGCTAGGTATAATAATGATGTTATTTGAATCTGTTTGGTGACACGGTTTATATCATTATTATCTCCACATAGCAATTACTGAGAATTTGTGCATCATTGATATTTTGTTTACATGTAAAACGACAGAGTAATGACGTACGTCACAATTGATTGGCGAACCACAAGAAATGTTGTGACAAACCAAAAACTAGTTCAATATATGAAATGCGATTGGAGAAAAAAAAACGATTTACAATAAGTAAGGACTTTTCACATTCCAGAGTTTAGGGGAATATACAACTGACAAAGAGGCAACACTAAAAGGAGGGAAAGATGGAAAGAGGGAAACTACACACTAAAATAAGAATTATGACATTAGAGTCAGTTTTAAACATATGGTTGGGGTTAAAGTTAGTTCTGGGGTTGATATTAGTGTTTTGGACAGGGTTAGAATTTAGTTTCCGTAATTTTAGTTTGGAGTTTTCCTTTCCTCCTTCCCGCTTTCCCTACTTTTAGTGTTTTCCCTGACGGGTTCACCACACAATATCCATTCGTTCCAGTAGGATACATCACAATATATAGGTTGCATTTCAATCAAAGGTGAAAGCACATACGCCCAAGAGGAAGTAATTACATTTCTTTAGCTCTGCAGCCGCAAATGCAGGCAAGCGAGCTAAAAATATCAACTTTATTACAAGAGTGCTGACGGATTAATAGCGGTATTACCGGTGAGTGGCGTGGCATTAAAAGGCGTTGTTGTGCTCCTTTTTAGGGCCCCAAAGGACAGGTTTCGAAATTAGACTTTCTTAATTGCCTCTTACCTGCACTACCCTTCTCGCAATAACGAGAAAATCGATATGCGTTGACGAAGCGTCTAAAACAGAGCTAAGTAAAAGCTGGCGGTGAAAGTTGCAGTGCAGTTAGCACTTAAAACCGGCGACTTACATAGTTGTGTAGATATACACTTTATATTGGCCCGTTAAATACACTTTATACACGACCCGTTATACGCTTTATACTCTTTATACACGGCCCACAGTATACACTTTATATTGGCCCGTTATACACGTTATACTCTTTATACACGGCCCGTTATACAACAGTTTATACACGGCCCGTTATACATTTCATACACGGCCCACAGTATATACGGGCACAGTTTCCACTTTAAGTAGGACGTTTATAAAGGTTACGCTATTGTTGAGTAACAATGATAAATCGACAGTGACATCCATTAGATGAGGTGCATCAGTATTTATGACGCCACAAAGAAATGAATGTTGCGTTATAAAAATAGTTTTGGTTTCGACAACTGAACTACCTTTACTGTAGGTTTGTAGCAATAGATTAAATATGTTATGTTTATAATACGTATGTTATTAAACACATAACATCCAATAAAGTTTTGAGAAAACAAACTTGTTCAGGTACATCAGTTAAGAGTTATTAAAGAGCGAGGTTTGATATTATCTAGAAATACAACGGAGGTTCGACACCGCTGTATTATATCGTTTATATCGCAGATCGATTCGACGTAGGCGAGTCTAATTGCCGAGGGCATCCTAAGGTCGTCGCTTGCGTCACTTACAGTCGTTATTAGCAACGAGAAACCAACTAATTATCATGCTTGTGTGAAAAGCAATCGCATTAAATAAGAAAAGTTAATTTTTGTGAAGCTAGAATAAAGGAATAAAATACACTGTAAGTGGGGCAGCTAACGCTAATTTGTGTAGGAAACTCATAATATTACAAAACTATGTCTTTTTAAGTAAACCAATCGGTTTGAAACTGGATACTTTGGAGCATAACTCTTCATTTTAGGGAGTTTCGCAATAGTGCTTTACTACAAAACATCTCAAAATGATAAGTTTTCCGTCAGATTTTATTTATCTTTTCTACTGTAATGAGATACGTTGTAAGGGCAATTATCGACACGGATTCATGGCGTTAAACGACAATAACACCACAGCAGTGCTCCATTCATTTATGATATGCGTATTAAGTTCGGTGGAAATAGGTGTAGATGTATAAGACAACGTTACGGGTGAAGGAAGAAAAACAAAAGCGAGGATGATTGTGTGGAAACGCCCATTTAATACAACACTCAGAAATAATCTACGCGATCTGCAATCATTCACTGATAATTGACCAACTTAATAAGAAAAGTTCTATTTGAGCTTTTTTACGTAGATGACATTATAAATCGATACAGTACGCACGAAGTTGATATCGATTTGATAGCACCGCCCTAATGTTTAGGTAACTAATCACTTCCGGTAAATTGACGAAACGAGCAAGCTTGCCAAAGTGTGTTGGATAAGCTTAACACAGGTGATTACAGAACAAACTAATGCTGCATGTGCGGTCAATACCACGCATTCAATTTACACAGAGCAAACAATGTAACAAAATACAGGGACACAACATTTCAAGACTATCGGCATGTTGGTACATGCTTGACAAGGTGTGAAAATATCTTAAATATTTCAAACGAAAATATACTGAAAAGATCAGTGATACTAAATGATCCTCTACACATGGCTGCTAAGTTATTTTTTTTCATTTTGAAATCGAATAATATGAATTTCTAATATTCCAAGCTAAGGACAAGAATTACCAATTTACATAGTTAATGAAATGAATTTTGAATTATTGTCACCTTCTCTCAGATGTTTCACTGTTAATGAATCCACTGTGAAATGGCATTTCTATGTTACCGATTCCTTTAGATCAGTGCTTCTCAAATGGTGCGCCACAGGGGTTAGCTAGGTGCGCCACACTTGCATTTCGTAAATTTACGACAGAGTGTGCATAGAACATAAACTACTAAATGGTTAGTGTCTAGTTCGTTCTTTTCCATTATAATAATAGTTCTACATTAACTTCCGAGAAGCAAGAGCGCTCAAGAAACAGTAATTTCGTTGTGTGGAAAATTCGGTGATGAAATTATTTAAATTAAACTTTTAATTTTACATATTTTCCTAAATTTTATGAGTATTTAGCATATTGTTTTGACTCCCCGTGCAAAGTGCGCCCGTTCGTTTGTTAATTAGTCTCGGGTGCGCCACGAGGTCAAAAAGATCAAGAACCACTGCTTTAGATCAATTGTTCGTTCGCAAGTATAGATTCAAGAACAATATTTGAATACAACACTACGCGTGGTGACGCACAAAATACGAAGTATCCGAACTCACTTATAGATGGCGATGTCAAACTAGCGAGGCTGCCACGCCGTGCGATCGCTTGGTCGGAGAGCTGACGTTGGAACATGAGGCCCCGGGGCACGCAGGTAGCAAAGTCGTGCACCGACGCTGAGGTATGCATCGGGCTTCTGCTATCCGGGGAATACGATAAAGAATACTCCGAGTCCACCTGAAATGTTAAAGGTTTGACGTATAAGCGATTTGTGTATTGGTTTTCGCCCAATATTGGCTTAAAAAAACATTAAAAGTATTGTTTATGTTTGTGCTATTAACACGGAAAATTAGAGTTATAATAAAAGCGCCGTCTCTACTTATAAACCTACATTACAAGTATGACCACGATTGTGATTATCAAGTTTTTCCACAAAAATAGAGAAAATCTTTAAAAACATGAATACGCTATAGCACTGCACAAGCAGAATAAATTGATGGGTATGGTATGCAGTAGGTACGGTGGCGTTACACATTGCACGAAAAACGAAGAGCAATTGAAGTAAAGATCCCAATGGTATTGAACCTGGCTTAAGTGCAGCACTTACATCGCTACTATGGCTTGGTGTGACTGTTATAAGTGGAACTGATCCAATCGAATTCCTCAAATCGAGTCTCAGACGTCGTCTATTCGCAAGTAAGGAATGCGTTGGACTTAAACTACAAGCTATCGTCGGAGGGCTATCTAACTGACTCAAAACGACGCTGCCTAACATTATGGCTGTATTTGAGCAATGAAAGCAAGGGCCACATATGTTGACTAATACAATGCACCCTTATTATGGCGGCACCTGTTCCATTCCAATCAATAAGCTGCAAAAAAATTGAAGTTAAGTCTGGCACCATTCGATTGGACAGAACATTTACATAGCAGATGTGATGTAGAAACTGTAAAGAAACTTAGTATTCCTTAAGTTTAAACTGTCTTGTTCATTGTGCTTAACATTGCCAATTCAAGACAAGAAGACAGAAATTAAGTTTTCCTTCCATTAACTTTTAGACTGCCTTGTTAACTGTGCTCATCAACGACTATTTCAAGAAGACAGAAACTTAGTATTGCTTTCATTAATGTTTAGACTGACTTGCTCACTGTGCTCAACAATGACCAATTCAGTGAAAATTCAAAACAAATAAATAAGGCTTTGGAATGGCTGTGCCTGTATTGAATGATAATGCGTCATAAAAACAATTCAAACAACAGGACATAGTGTGTAGGAGTGGCAACTGATTAGCAGTATGACAGACCAGATAGACCATCCTTTGTAACTATCGGTATTTTATTACACAACATTTAAGAAGTTTGTGATTTAATTGGAAGAATGATCAAAAAAAGAAAAGGCTGATGCAGTAAAAGAGGATTGGATGTGCTAGCCCAGTTGCAACATTGAGACGCAGCATATTTAAAGGATAGGATGGGATATTCATGTTTATCCCCTTAAATGGGAAAACCAAGGGGGTTAACACACGGGCAATTGTCAGATCACCTTGCGCCCACCGTCTGGTTACCGAAGCTATTGCAGTGTGTTGTGTATAATTTAAATGTTTCTTTAATTCAGTAGAACCGATTAATCCGCTGGGATCAGGCAATGTACGTTAAGTACCTTACCCAAGGACCAGCTAATGACCAGTTTCAGATCAGCAACCCTTTGATTGAATGGCGACACACTAAACCACCAGACTAATCTGTCGGACAAAGACAGGTGTATTTCACCTTGAAGGTACTGTATTATAGTAAACAACTGAAATGTTTGTAAGTACAGTAATGCATTCCTTGACCTGCTTCAGGGTTGTTATTTTGACTATCAGAATATGTAACCCACCCATTACTACATGTCTGCATGTACCAATATATTAAGTTTAACATGATAATGATTGGAATACACTGAGTTTAAAAACTTTAGTTTTATATATATACCAAATATATAGCAGTCTTGGTTATATAAAAAAACTAATTTCTTTTTATAGTTGTTAATTTTAATATATTATAATCAGTATTACGTAACGCACTACAACCTAAAAAAAGTTCACTAATAAACAGGATATGTGATTACAATTGCTCGTTTATTATCTCAACAGGAGGGCTTGTAACTCTTTTAATTCAGTGTGTTGTGTATAGGATGGGAATATACTTTGGTTTTTGTTTAAACTCAGAATCGACTTGGTTCAAGCAATGTCCATTAGGTGCCTTAGCTCAAACCCCAAGATACAAGCCACTGAGTTGCAGCTGGATTGAACTCAGAACCTTCCGGTTGAATGCCAAAGGTGCTTTTATTGAGCACAACTGCATGCATATGAGGAATTTAAACATTTCAGTAAAGTCACTTTTAAGGGTTTCTCGCCCTTTTAAGGGTTGTTTTTTTGGCGGTTTTAGCTTTGATAATTAAAGCCAGACAACTTGAAATCCAAAAAATTAAATACTGTAGAAAAAACCTTTAAAGTTTTAGTAAGGACTCATCCTAGTAAGTGGTATGTGTGCAAAAAGGCAAAAAAAATTTACAAAATGGGTTAGTTACAAAGTTTTCTTTAATACAATTAGGTAAGTTAAATACATTATGTTACCGGTCCGTAAAACATTTTTTTTATTTAACATTTTTGTAATTTTATTAGCCTTTTTTGTACACATAAATTTCTTTAAATTTTTACCTGTCCGCAAGCAAAAGGGTTTGGTAATAATGCCATAGATAACAAGGATGATATTTCGGTAAAACTTCCCTTATACCTCAGTGGTTTAATAATATTAAATTATTTTATGACTTAGAACTATTTTTAGTTGCAATAATGTTGTTGGCATATTGAAATTAATATGTCTGTGTACACCCATCCACTATGCTTGCCCGATTTGCCATGAAACCACATTACAATACCATAAATAACATAAACCAAATATAACATTTTTATATATTCTAATGTTTCTGAATGATGGTTTATTCCATTTTCAATCAAAGAACCAAATATTGGCCCTATGCTTTACTTAGAATCTGTTATAATTGTTTGCGTATCTAATACCCTAATTCAATTGATTTAGAGCACAGAACAATAAGAAGATAAGGTTGTGTTAAGAAGAATAGTAGGAGTGATTATATAAAGTATACAATATAAAATGAGAATATTGATGCTGAAATGCCACCCAAATGTGAAGATTTATAAACATATGCTTATATGGAAGTGCTAACTCTGTTGACAGTTTGTTGTAAACCAGTGGTTGTTAAAGGGGAACTGAAGTCAATTTTAAGGATATCTTAATAAATGGAAAAAAATACGCTGATTTCAAAAATCAAATCAGTTTCTTCCAATATTTTTTGGTTAAAGAGTTATGAGCAAATATGTATTTCATTTTATGTTAGGGGATTTCCCGTATTACGTCACTGACGTTGTTGAGATTTCGTGCCTATATGCATTGTATACAATCATGTGTCCGTTTAGAGGTGAATTAGTAACAGAAGCGCCTACAGGAGCGTTGTATTTTCGTTTTGATTATGGAGACTTAGCATAACACTTGTCATATAGCCTTACTGAACCAGTGTACATGGTGACAGAGCTTACTTTAAGCGCGGTCATTAAGGCCTGCACGGTCCTGGACCTAAGCTGAATGCTGAGGTATACAGGTCTCGTATTTAAATGACTTTAGAATAATAAGTCTTAGCAATTTATATCATAAATAATAAAAGTGAAAACAGAACAAGAAAACTATAACAGAATGCATTAAACTGTAACTGCCAGCAATTTATAGAAATAAACCAGCCATTAGGAAAAGGCTAGACTATGCGGTTGAAACAGCCTATTTCTTTCATGATTGTTGCTTTTTAATATATAGCCATAATCTGTAACGTAGACTAGCAATGATATTATCAACCCTTAGGCTACAAACTAAGAAATTTGGTATACATATACATAAGGAGTTTTAACAAATTTCTTTTGTTTTATTGATTTCTAGAGTAAATTTAAGTTAATGTTGTATAACTAAAATGGATGACAGTTTTCAGCATTCTGGCATGGATGAAAGAAGTTTTATTGTACACAATAAAACAACACAAATTCAAAGTTGTAACAAGCAGTGTAAATAGACAATCAATTTAACGACTCCAATAGCATTGAAATCATCACTGTTGGATGATCGCTTCGCTTGACTTTGATGATGAAGACTGTGATGATGGGACATATTCACTTATTTTGCTCACATTTAACTCAGTATGAGAGCTACTCCCCACTGAAGATGCAATTTCATCACTAAATGACACCAGAGATCCTGTGGTACTTATTTCTACAGAACTGGTTTCTTCCATTTCAGATTCTTGAGCTTCCTACAAATTGTTGGAACTGCATTTTTCACCAAGCGGTTTGTTTTCATCATCTTGGCCACTCCATTGGAGTCAAATTCAATTTTACTATGATAATCCTTGTCACAAAAATGTGCTCTACACACTGCGGTTCTTTTTCCAGCTAGTTTAGAATGCTTGCATTGTTGTATCCATTGCTTCATCTGTTTTTTGTCGCTGTGAGGAAATCGATGGAAGTGCACAGGTGGATTGGAATTTTGTGTGCATTAATAGAAATTTGTACATCCCGGAGCAAAACAATATGCTCTAATCACTCTTCTTTCCTTCTTAATGGCTTCCTTTACTTTGTAAACTTTAGGCATTTTACAACATCTAATAAAAAGAACTGAATTGGAAAAGTGGTATATTCTTATTAACTTATTTGGGTAGTTAAGTAGAGGTTTATTATATATATTCTTCACTTACATATCTAAGTGCTTGTTGTGTACTTATTGTCGGACTACACATCGGCTATTGTGGATTAACTGGTTTATGCAATAAGTGGTATTCTTAACCAGTAGGCTAATGCACAGTTTCAATAACAGCAGACATTAAATGAACCATATACACAACAGCAGACATTAATTGCACCTCATACACAACAGCAGACATTAAATGCACCACATACACAGCAGCAAAACATTATACAAACAGCCAAGGTAAACCATAAAAGAAATAGGCTGTTCCCACCGCATAGTCTAGCCTTTGCTTGATGGCTGGTTTATTTCTATAAATTGCTGGCAGTTACAGTTTAATGTATTCTGTTCTAGTTTTTTTTGTTCTGCCTTCACTTTATGATATAAATTGCTAAGACTTATTATTCTAAAGTCATTTAAATACGAGAAATGTATACCTCAGCATTCAGCTTAGGTCCAGGACCGTGCAGGCCTGAATGACCGCTTAAGGTAAGCTGTCACGCGGGTACATTGGTTCAGTTAGGCTATATGACAAGTGTTATGCTAAGTCTTCATAAAAAAACGCAAATACAACGCTCCTGCAGGCGCTTATGTTACTAATTCACCTCTAAACTGGCACACGATTGTATACAATGCATATAGGCACGAAATCTCAACAACGTCAGTGACGTAATACGGGAAATCCCCTAACATAAAATAAAATGCATATTTGCTCCTAACTCTTTAACAAAACAATATTGGAAGAAACTGATTTGATTTTTGAAATCAGCGTATTTTTTTCCATTTATTAAGATATTCTTAAAATTGACTTCAGTTCCCCTTTAAAGTAATAAAAATTGTAGACCATGTGCAGAACTGGACTTGGTAAATTGAAAGGTCTTAAAGTCTGTTATATGCTTTTATCTCACAAAAGTTAATCTAACATAACAGAATCTTACATGTTAAGACGTAGGTATTTGGTAGACAAGTTCGTTATAATAATTAATAAGTTTAAAAAAAGATTTTATCACAACCTATATAAATGAGTTCACAACCAAACTAAAATACTCTTGTTGTAAGATAGGTACACTGATTATCATTGGTAAATTACTAGGAAGAAATCAGGAACAATATATAAGCATGAAATAAGCAGATATATTACCTCACACGCTAATGAATAATTTATTTAATGCCAAGAAAAGCTTGTATACTTTATAATGGTAAACATCAAAATTACCTTCAAAGAACGTTGCTCTTCTTTCTGAGT